>CAUYUJ010001225.1:1168043-1248043 GCA_963575745.1 Prorocentrum cordatum
GTGAGTCGTTCGGGCTCCTCGTGGTGTGAGTCGGTCGGGCGCCTCGTCCTGGTATGAGTCGTTTTGGCCCCTCCTTGCGGTGTGAGTCGTTCGGGCTCTTCGTGGTGTGAGTCGTTCGGGCCCCTCGTCCTGGTGTGAGTCGTTCGGGCTCCTCGTGGGGCCTCTTGGGGGCCTCTTGGGGGCGTCTTGGGGCCTCTTGGGGGCCTCTTGGGGGCCTCTTGGGGCCTCTTGGGGGCCTCTTGGGGGGCCTCTTGGGGGCCTCTTGGGGGCCTCTTGGGGGCCTCTTGGGGGCCTCTTGGGGCCTCTTGGGGGCCTCTTGGGGGCCTCTTGGGAGCCTCTTGGGGCCGCTTGGGGGCCTCTTGGGGGCCTCTTGGAGGCCTCTTGGGAGCCTCCTGGGGGCCTCTTGGGAGCCTCCTGGGGGCCTCTTGGGGCCTCCTCAGAAGCGCAAATGAGAGCTGCCCCCTGAGAAGGACAAAATGAGCCGGAAACCTTCGTAGAATCAATGATTTTGCGATGAAGGAAGATGAGCGCGGCCCCCTCAGGACGCCAAAATGGGGCCAAAACCGTAGTAAAATCAATGATTCTGGCTTTAAAGAAGAGGAGGGGGGCCAAACGGTGTCCCCCCGTCGGGGGCAGAATCCTCGTGAGGGGTGTCGTTTTTTAGCCCTCCCAGGAGTCGAAAAAGACCCCTCCAACGACCCGCGGCCCGCCCTCTCCAGACCCAGGGGGAGGGGGTAGGGGGAGGGGTAAACCCCTCCCCGAAGGGGAAGAAGGGGGGTTGGGGGGTTGAGGACAGAGAAAGCTCGCTAAACCACTCACGCCCAAAGGGCTGGTGGGACTACTACTACGACTACTACAACTACTTCGACTACTACTACTACTACTACTACTACTACTACTACTACTACTACTACTACTACTACTACTACTACTACTACTACTACTACTACTACTACTACTACTACTACTACTACTACTACTACTACTACTACTACTACTACTACTACTACTACTACTACTACTACTACTACTACTACTACTACTACTACTACTACTACTACTCCGACGTCGACGATTACTACGACTACTGATACTTTTCCTACCACCAGTACTACCAGTATTACTACTGCCACCACCACTGAGATTACGATAGCGACAACTTCGACTACGCATGCAGTTGCGATGGGGCTCCTATGTCTTCCATTTGGTTATTATTGTTTCTTCTCCCACTTCTACCACGGCTTGCCGCACCTTGCATTCCAATTTGTTTGAGGGTGTGCGAATGGTATGGAGGGGGGAGAAGGTTATGCGGTGGGAGACCGGGTGGGAGAACATCATACGCGTCCCAGGTGAACACCATACGCTTGCCAGACGCATGCCGTACGCTTGCCACTTGTACAGCGTACTCCTTTCGTATGCAAGCCATACGCCTGTCGTGTGAACATCGCACGTTTCTCATGTGACAGGACTCCTGGCAAAGTACATTTCCGATTCCTTCGTGCTCACGTTGTCGGCGCGGCTGGCAGCATGCTTCGGGGCCCATTCCGTTCCCGCTGACATCAAGACGCGGTGGGATGCAAGCGAGTTGCCTTGTAAGGTCGCCGCCCTCTTGGCAGCGAGCGGTGGACAAAACGTCGACGGGCAAATGGGCCGCTTCTGATCGGACGGGCGCCTTGCCTGCACGACGTCAACGCGCGTTCCGCTAACATGGAGCGCCAGACTCGACAGCCCACGACTTGATGTACAAGCGGGCGCCGCCGGTCATCGATGGCGAGCAGTTGGCCATCCTTCACGTAACATTGCGGATTGATTTTGGGCTGGGTTCGGCGCAGCACAGCGATCCCCATACCGAGCTCCAACGTATCACCGGACGTCATGTCAAGCTGTCCTACCAGAAATACGCGATGACAGACTAACGCACGGTCCCTCCTTCGGCACAAGCTCGCTTCTTCGGTATCGCCACGGACGCAGGACAGGCGAGTAGTTTGCAAGACGATGATGGGCGACCGCTTCGCGCAGGCAGCGGAGATGCGGATCGTCCCATGCAAGCTCTTCTAGCGAGAGACGCGAGTGATGATCCATCTTCTGGGAGATGGCGAGCGTCTCTCCCCGCAACGCCGCAGTGTGACGTAGGCTGGCAGACCTGCAGGATCTGCTCGGGAAGATTTGACCGAAATGGTTCCAGTCAACAGACCTCCCCGACGACAAGTGCGGTGCACCTGTTCGACTTTGCAGAGGCTTCGGACAGCTCCGCACACCAGCTCACCTGCATCATGGGTGACCACTTGCTGTACCATAGCCGCTCGCGCGATGCGGATGCGGAATCCGCGCGTTTCCTCAAAGACGTCCTCCACTACTCCGTTGTCAGCGAGCTCAGGTACTACAAATTATGCTTAAGAGACTGGCCCGCAGCTCGACCGCAGATATGTGGAGTATCGCTTCCTGGCCATACCCGCTCCTCCTCACCCCTCCTTTCTCGTCCTCCTCCTCTTCATCACGTTATCATCATACTGATCCTTCTCCTCTCTTGCCAATGCTGTCCCGTTCTCTTTCTACCGATTTGTCCGAAGGATGCTCTGCGCGAGGAGGGTTACCATTTGCATATGATGATGACGACGATGACGGTGATGGTGATGCTGACGATCCCAATGTCTATGTTGATGATGATGACGACGATGATGATGGCGATGATGGTGATGATGATGATGATGATGATGATGATGATGATGTTGATGCTGATGATGATGATGCTGATGCTGATGCTGATGATGATGATGATGATGATGATGGTAATGATGGTGGTGATGAAGATGATGCTGATTCCGATGCTGATGATGATGTTGTTGATGATGATGACGATGTTGGTGATGATGACCACGATGATGACGATGATGACGACGACAACGATGGTGATGGTGATGGTGATGGTGAGTATGCTGTTGATGCTGTTGATCATGGTAAAAATGATGATGACGATGACGATGAAGACGCCGACGATGACGATGGCAATGCCGATTGTGATGATGGTGATCATGATGATGTTGCTGGCGATGTTGCTGAGGCTGATGCTGATGATGGAGATGGGGATGGGGATGGGATGGGGATGGCGAGGAGGAGCAGGAGGAGAAGGAGGAGGAACAAGGCTACAGGCTAGATCCTTAAGTCGGGCTAATACAGCAGGAGGAGGACAAGGAGGAGAGGGAGGACGACGACGAGGAGGAAGACGAGGAGGAGGCGGAGGGATGAGGGGGAGGTGCGGATGTGGGGGGGGGGTAGGAGAGAGAGAGAGAGAGAGAGAGAGAGAGAGCGAGAGAGAGAGAGAGGGGGGACGCGGACGTGGAGGACGAGGAGCCGCACCAGCAGTAACGCGCGCGTGCAGCGCCCCCGCGGGCCAGGTGTCCGCCGTCGCGGCCGCGGCCTTCGCTGTCGGCAGCTCCATCCTGGGGAGCGGGCTCCTCCTCTTCGCCGTCGCGGCCACCCCTCCTCGTCGCCCTCCTCATCATCATTGCCCCCCCTTCTCCTCCTGCTCCCTGGTCCTCCTTGTTCCCCCCCCCCCTCTTCGCACCCTCCTCCCCATCCTCCTCCATTTCCCCATCTCTTTCCCTCCGCCTCCCTCCTCTTTCTCCCTCCTCCTCCTCCTTCACATCATCTGTTCCCCTCGCCCATCACTGTTTCGGCGCCCCCCCCCCTCCCCTCCTCCCTCCTTTCCTTCCTGTTGTCTTCGAAGCCCCGATGAGACTGGCGCCGCGGTCGACGCGCAAGCACATGCGTGGAACATGAAACTGGGACAGGAGAAGGAGACGGCGACGACACTGCGACGAGAGGGGAAGAGTATCCCGACACGCTGCCGCCCCCCTCTTGCACCCTGGCCCTATCGTGCGAGAGGCGCCCCCGCCGTCGGCCTGCAGGGTGAGGGCGGCCGATGGGGGGGCGCGCTAGAAGGGGGGCGGGCGATGGGCGGCGGCCTCCGCTTGCTCGTGCACTTCGGCAGTCGTTGTGCACACGGTTGGTGGCGACCACTTCGCTGCAGCAGCTTTGCACGCCGCCCGCTCACTTGCGCGCGCAAGGCCCCTTTTGCCCAATGTATGGGCAGGCCGAAAAAACTGATCCTTCGACGTTGCGTGATTTGCAACACCGATGCTGCGCATAATTTTCGACAGCCCCATACCAGCGGCTGGAGCATCGATGCGAGTTTGGACGTTTGACTGGCGTTTGACTTGCTCTCCGCCGGGTCTGCATACACCCATCTGGAAGCAAGCTCAGAAGCGGTCTCAGCAGTATCGAACCGCAGCTGCTCAATTTGCGTTGTTCTGACCCGGGCTGGAACACGAGAGATCAAGTACCAGAAGGCGTTAGATCGGCGCCGAGGATGTTTCAACGGTTGAAGGTTTGAAGAACACGTCGCTTACAAGTGTTGCGTGCCCATCCCATCGCAATTGCACGCGCCAATGCAGTATGGTGTCTGGTCCTGCGAGCCCGCCCACGCTGTTGGGCCAGCGAACGCTTCATCACACTCTGGGCAACAGTGCACGAACTCAGCTTGAATCTCACCACGCGAGGACAGGGCAGGAACACCAGCGGTCTTACATTGCGCCAGGAAGTCCCGCCGCAAGGAGTTGAACCCATATGAGACCACTTCGACACTCACGGCACCGATTCCCGCCGACCTCATCGGTCGCTTCCGAAGCCGGCTCGCGCATGCCAGACGGACCCACCACGGGTCGTACCCAGGATGCGGATGTGTACCAGGAAGGGTCGCGCGACCTGGAAGCCACAAGTCTTGGTATGCTACATGTGTTCGCGTACCCTCAGCGTGCGCAAGCAAATCCAGCACTCCAAGAAGCGGGCGAGGTCCGTTCTTACAAATGTTGCCAAGCATATGCGGCCTCCTGCATTTCAACGCAATATCGAATGTTGGTTTGGATGATTTGGGTAGTTGTCTTCCGTCGAGACTCACGGGGCTGGTGATGGCGGTGGCTCTTACTTCAGTGCAGTTCGCAACGCGACAACGAGCTTGTGTGTTTTGAAAGATAGTGGTTTCCAAACGCACTGTATCGCAAGGATCTCAGGGAAGCGGATTGATCAGGGCCCCTCAGTTGGATCTCAGGCTCCAAATATGCACAGACAACTGCATTGCACAATATCCCTTCGTACACGCAAAGATGAAAAGAGATTTGCTTGTCATGCTTGGTAGAGGTTTCACCCGCAAACGCAATCAGGATACAAGCTTCTATGATGGCATACGTGGGTAAAAGCAGCAGTCACGAAGTCCCGATGAACAACTTAGGCCGTCAACATTGCTGCACCGTGCCATCCCGAGTTGTGTAGTCAGCTGATGATCTGAACATACCGACCCATGGAGCTTTGGTCCTTCACGCGTGAAGTCGCGGGCGCTTGTACAGACAGGTGTTTAGCCCTCAGGCCTTAACCGCAGGGCACCTTTCAAAGTCCTCGACATCCAACTGCCTGCAGCAAGTTCCGCCACCGTGGCAGCCCACTACTCTCGGAGACGGCTGTTCGAGGGGTGACAGGAGGCTGTAACATGCGAAGAGGAGGAGGAAGTGGAGGAGGAGGAAGAAGATGGCCGTCACATGTGACACCTTGCGTCATTCCTTTTTGCTGTGCTCTCATAGAGCGCCTTGGGGCTGTCTTGGGCTCCCATGAGGCAGTCTTGGGGGTCCAGTGGGCCTTATTGGGCCGTGTTGGGACCCTTTTGGGTCATCTTGAAGCTCCCTTGAACCGTCTGGGGGTCATCTTGGCTGCATCTGGGGTCTCTTAGGGGCCGTCGTGGGGCCGTCTTGGGCTGTCGCGGGGCCCTCTGAGGTCGGCGTGCGACCCTCCAGATGCCTCTTTGGCATGGCTTGGAGGGCGCTGCGGCAGTTTGGGGCCGCCTGGGAGCCATCTTGGAGGCCGCTGGGGCCTGAGCCAACGGAAACCCAAAAAGGCGAAAATGCGAACAATCATCCCAAACCGTAGGGAAATGAATGATGTTGGTTCCTCCGGACCCTACTAGAGCTCCTCTGGTCACCCTCTTGTGCCGTCTTGGGGCTTCTCAGGCCGTAGTGAGGCCATCTTGGGCCGTCTTGGGGCCATGTTGGGCCTTTTCGGAGGCGTCTTAAGCCATCGTAGAGGTCCTTGTGGCATGCCTCGGCCGCCATGGAAACTCGCCAGCGAGGATCCAAAGTTTTGTACAAGGGATCGTGGCCTACGGAGCGCAGGCCCCCAGTGACGCCTCGGAAAGGAGGGAGGGCGATGCATGCAGCGAAGCGCGGGTAGAGGGGGCCCACATAATATTATGGGAATTCTACCGGACAGAACTTGTCAGTCTACCACGTTTCCGTGTGCCAGGGGGCACGGTGGCGGATATTTGTCAACAGGCACCGTCAGGCGCCCTTCTGTAAGCTTGTGGGGCACCTCAGAGCGTGGCATTAGCAAATCTTGCGAGACATTGCACGCTGCCGAGCACATGCCCGCTCAAGGACCTCTCGCAGGGGGCGCTACCTCGTACGCCAGATTACGTGGCACCCACAGCCTAAGTCAGCACCAGGGAAACTCGGGAACGACCACCCACCAAACCACCCCAACCCAACCCGAAGGCTTCAATTTGCCCTCCATTTCCAGAGGGGCGGGGGGTCGGGGAACGTTGAGAAAACACGCATGGAACCCGTACCCCCCCCCAACCCGAAATTCGAGTCTTCGGGTTGGGTTGGGGTGGTCTGGTAGGTAATCGGGGAAGGATTCTTGGAGATACGGAGTCCAGCCGGCGAAACGAAGCAGAGAAAGTTGGCAGCAGGTCCATTGGTATTTGCAATCGGTCGAAGGTGTAATCGTTGTCCACGTCACGTCCCGAACGTCGACCAAGAATTGGCAAAGGGCACTACAGAAAACACTTCCCACGCCCGAAAACAACAGGACCTCCGTACCATTTGGGCTCAAGCCGCGGGCCCAAGCGCCAGTCGCCCGCCAATTGGAATCCCAGCCATCAACCCCATCCGTTCCAGGTCTCGCCGCGCTGCCTCGCCATGGAGACCACCTGGAGAAGTTCGTTGCTGCCGACTTCCAAAATCGCAGCCAAGGATGATTTCGTTAAGATCACTCCTCTCCAGAGTGTGTTCCCCTGCTTCGTCGATCGCAAGACCAAGTTGCTGCCTCTCAGCGAGGTGCCGCGTGTGCTGAGGGCGTGCGGCCTGACCATCCTCGTCGAGCAAGAGAAGACGATCAAGCAGGAGGTCGAGAAGATCGACGGCTTGGGCAAGCCCGTCTCCTTCAAGACCTTGAGTGAATGGATGGAGGAGAACCAAGGCAAGTACAGCTCGACTTACGGCGCGGCCTACGACAGCCTCGGCACGCTGTGCTACGAGGGCGTCGTAGGGAGCACTTCTGGGGCGGTCCAGATCAACCATCTGAGGCACATCGTGACCAGCGTAGGGGATAAGATCACTGCGGGTAGCTTCGCCACGATCCACAAGGAGCTGCTGAGCGACCAGAAGGAGAGCGTGCCCCTCGACGACCTCCTGGCCTACCTGCGGCGGTGATCGCCCGCTTCCGCCGGCGCCTGGGCCCCCCCCTCCCCGCGGGCGAGCTGGGGTGCCCGGCGCGCCGCAGCTGGGGGGGGGGGCGTCCACACCCATCCTGCAAGAGCTGGGCGCAGCTGGATGAGCCCGGGTCGCTGGCGTCCCGGCAGCTGCCTCCTGCGCGGGGAGGAATGCCCATCGAGCAGGGGAGGGGCCAATCCCCTGGCTCTGGGCGGCTCTTGCCTGCACCAACGCGCGGCCGCGCCCGCTCGACCGAGGAGCTGGGGGGCCAGCAATTGTGAGGAGGGGGCGGAGGCAGAGGGGGGGAGGGATGTATGGGGTGGAGGCGGGAGGGGGGAGCGGCGGCGCGCGCGCGCGAGCCGTATCCACTCGCGCCGCGGTGCTCTTTCGAAGCCGCAGCCGAGCGCCCGCTTCGAGAACCGCTGTCCTGCCCCTGCGTCTCAAAAGCTTGAGGGTCGTTCTGGAGATCAGCGAGGCGATGCAGGCCCCCAGCAAGGGAAGCCCTCGTTCTGGCCAGGACCCGCCTGGTCTCGGACTACAGACAGCACCACCGATCGACGAAAGGAATGGCGATGCTTGGTCACCCCCTCTATCACGATGGCTCGTGGAACCTTTCCACGCAAGTGGTTCCACGTGATGTACAGGTAATTGCGTAAGCAAGGGGTGGAATATCGCATGTGTCTGAATACACTCGGTCCGACGTCTCTCACCGCCTTCGCTGACAAATAATACTACGCGCATGCTACCTTGGCATGAGAAACTTCACGAACAAACAGTGTTTGCCGATGCTCGTTGCAAGTAGCTACCAACTGTTCGTCCGAAAGGGTCTGATCACACTCCATAGGAGCAAACTTTTTCAAGAACTCTTCTGCAACTTGCTCGATAGTCTCAAAACTCGCCCCTGCTCGTTTATCACGGGGAGCAGATTGCTCCGGGCAAACTCTGACTTGCTTCCTCCCAACCTCGAGATGGCACGACCATGTTTCATTCCTCGAGGGTCGCGCCCACCGCAGAAAAACAGGTTGGGATTCTGAGCCACATGTTTGAGCAGGGCAACTTTCGAGGCGACAAATTATTGCCTCACGAGTTAGAGTGAAACCCACAGAAACCGAGAAGCTGCCTTGGCCTTTTTTTCAGCACGTCAAGCTCCTGTGCACGCTTCGCGGCAAAGGCCGCAGGAACCTCTGGCATCCTTTGGGGATCGGGGGCGGCACAGCAAGACAAGCCTGCACCGCGCCCATGAGTGAACGAGCACTCACCCTCCGAGGGGACCTGAGCACCATCCATGTCTTCTTCGAAGCTTTAAGTCGGCCCTGTCCCTCTGCAGGGGGAATATTGCTCCATAGTGTGTGTGGGGGCGATGTTTCGAGTATGTTTTGACAATGTGGGTGCATGTGTCAAGTATCTTTAACCTTTCGCCCACAGCCCCCCCTGTGGGGGGACAGGCCCGACCTACCGAAGCTTGATTGTAGCAAGTACTTCGGGAGGAGCATACGGGTTACTTGGAGGGGGCTTAGCCTTCAGAGGGAACGCGATGGCAGCACCACGCATCAAGTGTCTGCGAATTCCCATGCAGTCCAACAACCCGGGGTACTTTGGGCATGGCCGCCAACGGGCCCAGCTAGGAGGGGGAACGTTAGGGAAGCGGGCAGACAAGAGGAGGGAGAGGGAGAAGGGGGGGGGGGAAGGCGAAGCCAGGGCTGACCAAAAAAGGGAGGGGTGGAGGGAAAGGGAGGCGGAGGAAGGGAAGGGGCACATTCGGGGAGAGGCGCCGTTCTCGGGGGGGGGGGAGTTCTGCACGGGCTCAAGCCATCCGTGGCCCCACGTCCTCGGGCGCTTGCGATCTGGTGCGCCCGGGGCGGCCGGTGGATGAAATTGGAGCTGACTGTGAGGCAGGCCAAGGGCTTGAAGCACACGGGCAAGCACTGCGTGGAGTTCCACCTGGACGGGGCTGGGCGGGTCCGCACTGCGTGGATCGAAGACCAGTACAATGCCGACGGCTATAGGCTGGAGCCCAAGAGCTTTCGCGCGACTGGCACGCACTCCATCGGCCTGAGGAAGGCCCGGGAGGCGTACGAGGGCGCGTACTTGCACATCACGGTCGTCCACCAGAGGTTCATCCGCGACGACAAGTGCGTTGGCGAGGCCCACATTCACTGGGCCGAGCTGTCCAAGGGCATCAGCAGCTGGGTCGCGTTGGAGCACAAGGACAAGTCTGGGGGCCAACTGCTGCTCGACGTCGCCCTAACCGGGGCCCCAGCCAGCGCGCCGCCAGCCCCAGCGGCGAGGGTGGCTGCTGCTGCTGCGCCACAGCTCTTGCAGGGTGACCGGGAGGACGGGACTATGAATCTGGCTGCCCTGGGGCTCAGCGAGCAGGAGGTGGAGGCGCAGCGCGCGATCCTCGCCAGCCTGGAGACTGCCCGCGAGAGCCCCAGGGAGCGGGCGCGGCAGCCCACGATGCAGCCCGCGGCGGGGCCGCCCAGCGCGGCGACGCTGCGCCCAGCCCCCGCTGCGACGCTGCCAGCGAAGACCGCGAGCTGGGCGGCAGAGCGGCCCACGGCCGCAGCGGTCGTGGCGCCATCGTGGCCCGAGGACGGAGGGCCCAAGGGCGCCCCCGCGTCGAGCCCGCTCTGGCCAGACTGGCCAGTCGCCGGCCCGGCCGCGGCGGCGCTCAGCTGGCCTGTCGCCGCGGCGCCCCCGCAGGCGCTCGCGGGTGCCCCGCGCCCCGCGTCGCCGCGCGGGCTGCCTGCGTGCCCCGCCGCGGCGCGACCGGCGGAGCAGCCGGCGTCGACTCAGCTGGCCCTGGCCCTGCCGCCGCCAGCGAAGGAGAACGGATCGGCGTGGCTGCCGTGGCTCGATTTCCGCGCGGCGCACGGCGACCGGCCCGCCCCGTCGCCACAGGCCTCCGCGGTGCCAGTGGCATCGGTGGCGGCGCCGCCCGTGGCGTGGAGGACAGGCCGCGCGCCGCCAGAGGTGCGCAGGCACCGCGCGCTGCTCATCGGCGTCGACTATGCCAGCACGTCAGCGGCCCTGTCGGCGAGTGCAAGCGACGCCGCGGCGGTACGCGATCTGCTGCTCCGGCTGGGGTTCCCACAGGAGTGGATCCTTTGCCTCTCCGACAGCCAGAGCGACCCCGCGCTGCTTCCGACTCGCAGCAATATTCTGTGCGCGATGCGCTGGCTAGTTCACGAGGCGTTACCAGGAGACGCGTTCTTTTTCTACTTCGCGGGCCACAGCTCCCAGCGGGAGGACGAGAATGCTCCGGTGAAGGGCTCTTTGGACGACGCGATAGTTCCCATGGACTTGCCCACCAGCGGGGTGGTCACCAGCAACCAAGCATTCGAGCTGATGGTGCAGAATCTGCCAGATGGCGTCCGCCTCACTGCGCTAGTAGACACGTTCCACCCCTGCATCCTCCTGGACTTGCCTTTCGTCTACGATGGCGAGGACAGCTGGAACGAGGACGCGAACCCCTTCCACGTTGTCGGCGACGTGGTATGCTGGGGCGCTGAACCTGGCCTGCGGATGTCCCCTGGGGAAAAGGCAGCGCTGCAACACGCGCCGCGGGGCCCGCTGACGACCGCGTTTCTCCAGTCGTTGCTCGAGCTGGGGGCGAGGCGGCGGCAGGAGTACGGCAGCCCCAAGGAGACGGTCTTCGACAGGGAGGGTTGCGTCACGGTGGATCCCGCGGCGTTCGGGCCCAGGTATTCAGGGCGTCCCCCCCACCAAGTCCCCCCCAAAAAAAAAATCCTTCGTCTTCGAGGACTCGAGGGGGAAACGTTCGCCTTCGGCGGAAGCCAGCGGAGGGGTCGCGGAGGCCAGCGGAATTAGAACAAGGGCGGTGTTGCTTGGGGAAGCCAGCGATAGCCGAAGCCAGCGGAATCAATGGCAGGCCACTTCTCAGTGGGGCCAACGCCGCCGTACCCGCGCTCTCATCCAGCAAGCTAGATATGACGCGGCCGACGTGGACGAGAATGGGATACACAATGTGATTGCGTGCGTCTCTAACCGTCGGCCTTCGTACGGCAGGGCGTACCGGCTTTCCGCATCTGTATCCAGCTCGGGGGCCTTGAGACAGGGGTCAATGCAAACGGGGGTCGGTCAGAGCGCCAGATCTTGAAGGATCCTGCGGAGCGAGGGGTACACTGAGCCGGATCTTGCAGGATCCTGCAGGATCCTGCAGGATCTTGCAGGATCCTGCAAGGCCTTGCTCACCCGGGTTTGGATGGACCCGGGTCAGCAGATCCCCTACGAGAGATCAGCCTCCCCATGCTCTGGACGCGACCCCCACGGCGCGCGTGAGCCCAGCTCCCTGACAGCAACGGCCAGGCCCGTCACGCACGCCGAGCTCTTCCTGGAGATCGAGGAGCACCTGCGGCGCTCGGGGCACCGGCGCCGGCCCCGCCTCTGCGCCTCGCAGGTGGGGCGTCGACAGAAGTGGCCACCATGGCCCCCTGATGTGCGGTGACCCCCGTCGGGGCCCAGAAGGGCGTGGGGGCCCGTCGGGCGCTCTGCCAGAAACGCCGGGGACCACTGGGGGGCACCCTGGGCCCAGAAGCGGGCGGACAGGGGCGCCGGGGGGGCACTTCCCCGTCGACGCCCGGGAAGGCGTTCGACCCGTGCGCGCGCCCCTTCCGCCTCTCGGGCGCGGAGCTCAACGGGAACGAGTGGTGCGGCCTGCGGGCGCCGCGCGCGCACAGGGAGCCGCGGCCGCGGTGACGGGAGGCCTGGCGGGGGCATCCGCCCTCTGCCTCCCTTCTCTTCTTCTTCCTCCCCCTATTCCACCGCCTCCTCCTCCTCGTCCTCCTCCGCCTCCATGCCTCTTCTGTATAACATAACTCCTCCCTGTCGCACCCCGAGACGTGTCAGTAGAGCGGGCCAGGCGTGTCGCCCGAGACTTCCTCACCATTTGTGATTCTTAAGCTGAGAGGGTGCAATGGTTTCACGAATGGAGGGCGGTTTGTTTTCAAAATGTGGTTCCCGTCTTGGCGCCGCGCACAGTCGTCCTAAAAGTTTGCAGTGGCTGCACGGGCGGAGGGCGGTACCTTTTCAAAATGGAGTTCTCGCCGAAGCGCCGCGCACATGTGTTTTACGAGCTCACAGCAGTCTCAAGGGTTCTTATGGCTGACGTCCCAGGATTGGCGATCTGGCACGAGGTAGGGCGGTCAGAGCGCAACAGCTCCGTTGGCTCGTGGCACTGAACTCCCAGGAATATGGTTCTAGCACGGTTCAGGATCGTCAGGACGCAACAGTAGCGTTGATTCGCGGCGTTGTTCGCGGCGTTGAAGCCCCATGAATGGTGTTCTGGTGCGCTTCAGGATTCTCAGACGGTTGTCTTCCAACGGGGCACTTACTACAGTGGAAATGAATGTTTGCAAGGGCATATTGAGAGGGAAGTTGGAGGGAGGGATTATTGCAACATCGTTGTCGAGTCTTGGATTCGCATTGCTCCTCCTCTTCTTCTTCGTCCTCCTCTTTCTCCTCATCATCCTCCCCTCTTCCTTGTCCTCCTCCATCCCCTCCTCGTCTTCCTCATTCGCAACCTCCTCCTGCTCATTGTCCCGCTCCTCCGCATGCTCGTCGTTTTCCTCCTCATCGTCATCCTGATCGTTATCCTGCTCCTCCTCTACCGCCTCCTCCTCTCGCGATCAAGAAAAGGGGTTATGGAGGAAATGGGTCTTGGTGGTTGTTCGCCGTTTTCGTACTCCCGGATTTCATTCCAGGCCCCGAGATTGGCGTAAACTCTTCGAAGGATAAACCGCTGGTCCCGAGGGAAATTCGGGAGTCCTGGATCCGTTACCAACAGGACCCTAATTCTCTCATGCCAATCCTCTTCCTTCTCCTCGTATGCCTCATTTTCCGCCCCTGCGAGGGTCGAGGTGTTGATGTGTGTTTCGTTTGTTGTTCAGCCTCCAGAGCTCTCTTGTGACCTCCAGGGGCGCCTCCGGGGACCTCTGGAGACGTCCCCATCCTCGTGATCTCCCTCCTGATGCTCCTCCTCCTCCTCCTCCTCCTCCTCCAGACGGAGGACGCCATCCACCCACTCACACCCACCCTGGCCGAGCCGAAGCCTGGCTCCCGGATTGGTGCGCCCCCCTGGCCTACTTGGCCAGGAAAGCACATCCACCGATCCTGAGCCCAGGCTTGGCATGCTCAGGATCTGTGTAGATGGATCGGTGGCGTATCCCTGTCCTCCTCCAGGGCTCGGCAGGGCCGTGTATCATACTGGGCCGCTTGCCCGAAGAGGCCTCAGCCTGGTTGCAAGCCATGCGTCTGATGCCACGATTTGACGCATCGCGGCCGTCGACGCCAGCACACGTGCGCGGATCATTGATAAACCTCCCCTCGTTTGCCTGGTCCATCGTTTCCACTGCCGCTTGCACAAGGCTGGCCCAGCTCTCATCCACTCGCCTCCGAACTGCACATGCACGGGGCTGCACGCGCAAGGACAGCACAGCTTTCGCCTCAAAGTTCTGCCCGAGGCCTGGAAGGCTGGTCAGTTTCTTTCTCGCAGCTTTGACAGTACCAGAATCCCAGCTCCGATGCAGTCGCAGGGGATCGCTCCTCCCCCCCTTCTCCCGCTCCCCTCCCCGTCTCCATCTTCCTCCGCCTACCCCCTCAAAGTCGACCCCTGCCCCCCCCCCTGATGGCGTCCGAGCGTGTTCGGAAGCGTCTGACACGCGCAGGCAAGCATCCAAGGACCGCTGGAATACAGTCAACCCGCACAGAAAGGATTGGCAACCTTCCCAAGGCTACCCTTGCATCCTTGCCCCTTCGGCTCATCCTTGGTCACTTTCGATGGCCACGCCCCGCTCGCAAAGCTTCGACGTAGCCTTCCAAGGCCCTTGAATCCTTATCGCGCATCCTTACTATACCGGCTGACTGTAGGTCGAAGAGCTTGTCCTTCTCCCCCGTCCCTCCTGCTCCTCGTCTCCATCCTCCCTCCCAGCCGATCCCCAGGCCCTGTCCTGGGGCGCATCCTGAAAGTGATGATCTCCAGGGGGATCCGGCCAGGGCGGCGAGGCCCCCCCCGCAGGCTCAAAAAGAGCATGGCATCATTCCTCCTGCTCCTCCTCATGCTCCTCCTCCTCCTCCTCCTCCTCCTTCTCCTGCTCCTCCTCCTGCTCCTCCTCCTGCTCCTCCTCCTGCTCTTCCTCCTCCTCCTCCTCCTTCTCCTTCTCCTCCTCCTCTTCCTCCTCCTCCTCATCCTCCTCCTCCGATCTTGCGTCTTGAGCTACGACGATCGGCTTCTGTTGGTTCCATTGGAACTTTCACACTGACGACATCTCCAGCAGCGAGCTCGTGAACATCAAGCGTGAGCTTAGCCGTCTTTGGCCGTCGGGATCCCATGGCATTCGGTCCCCTCATGATCGGGGTTAACATGGATGACGAGGAGATCGACGGCAGCACCTAGCACCTCACCTACGTGCGTGGGCGCAGGACCCATGATGAGGTGTTCAGGCCGGCTGCTCAGGTTGCGTCTCGTATTTCTCTTGGTCGCCGATCTCGTGTTGGCGGCCGTGGATGACGCAGAAGCTTCAGACCGCTGACCGGACTGATCGCCCCACGTCTGAGTCATACCACAGATCCTCCAAGACAAGTGCCAGAATCGACCGATGCTTCACCGCGTCTCCTACCTGGCTGCTGTACCAGCTGCGGCAGGTGGCAAGGCATCACGGCGAGCCTGAGGAGTTCCACGCCGCCGAACTGTCAGACCACGTCCCGCTCACTGTCTTGTGGTAGACGCGCTGCTGGAAGAATGAGGAGGCGAATCGCACAGCGAGGATCCCGAGGACGATCTTCAAGGATCCGATCTTCGAGCAGGTGCACTGGCGAATGCGAGACCATCGCTGGCATTGGGAACCACTCGGCACCCGTCGAGCTCGAGTTTGCGACTAGGTGCAGAAGGGCAACGGCGAGAGCGGTCCGAGATCTCCAACTTCGCGATCGCCCGAGGATGAGTGAGTCCCGCTCTCCTGTGCTTCGCTCGCTCGCCCGTGCCATTTGGCGGCAGGAAGCGAGACTCGGAAATAGAATCTGGCAAAGTCATTCGTGCTTGTGAGCTGGTGTTCTCGATCGATCCCTCCTCGATTCCCCTCACTGGCCGTGAGGGCTTCTCCAGAGCCCACACGGACCTTCAGTTGCAAGAGGCTCAGGCCGAGCCCGCTGACATATCGAGAGAGGGAGAGAGAGCACGCAGCGTCTGGCTGCCGTTCGCGTGCGGGCGCCCATCAGCGAGCTCTCCAGCGCAGAGCGAAGACCTGGTCGCTCTTTAGTCGTAGGAGTTGATTGACGGGAGTGGTGGAGGATGGCTTGGGGAAGTTTGTACATCTGCCCTCGGCCAAACCGCCGCGCTGAGGAGCTACTCGGGCCCACGTTCAAAAAGCAGTTTGTCGTCCCGAGGTGGAGCAAGCAGTACCTGTCCAAGCTTGTAAGTGGCGAGGATGTCGTAGAGCTCCAGCCACCCACGTTGGCCGCCGTTCGCACGTGAGGGGAGCCTCCCCCTCGGCACCCGGCCCTGACGGGCTGGCCTACGATTCGTGCAGCACTGGTCAAGGCCCTCAGGTCCTCCTTAAGGTTCTGCATTGGCTTGCCCAGGGCCTCTCGATGCGCCTCTCCTTCCACTCCTGCCTCCCAGCTTTACCCCGAATGGAGTTGTGGACCATGATGATCATGATGATGAGGTCTCAGGTGGGGTGGTTCAGCATGGTCGCGACACCCGCCCGATAGGCCCTCAAAAACACTAGCAAAAAGCTGGTTGCGGGGGTTGCCAATCCCAGGCTCTCAAAGGTCGCGAGCAAGATCGGGGCCCCCGCCCAGAGAGGCTTCATTGGAGGTCGTAATTTGTTGCAGAGCGCATGTGAATCGGATGCATACGCCCGCCTTGGGAATTCTCTGGCGATTCATTCAGCTGCCCGCTCGGACAGCCAAGACTGGTTGATGCAGGCCGCGCGCGAGATACAGTTCCCCAGAGGATGCCAACGCGTGACCCAGGGGCTCTACCACCTCAGCCCCTGCCTCCACTCCTCGTGCGGCCTCTTCCTCCACCGCTTCTTCATGTTGCCTGGCGTCCTCCAGGGATACCCTCATCTGCTTCGTGATTGCTGCACTGCGGTTCTTCTCGGGTATGTTTCCGAGTGTGCAAGCGCCAGGATTACGGCAGATTCGAGCGTGCGCAGACGACATAGGAGCGGTCCTTCTGCACCCGAAAGCGCACGGCGGTCATCGCCGACACCCGCCAAGCCTTAAGCACAGCTGTTCAGCTCTACCAACGGCGTGCCCTCAGTGTTGCCTCGTATATTTCCCACTTGGCTCCGATCCCCTGGGACACCGCCGAAATCGAGAGGCGATGTCTGGGCCAGCTGTTCAAATGGCCGATGTCGGCCTTGCCCAACTGGTTTCACTTAAAGTAGCTCAAGAGGCCGATGGGTTCGGTTTATGTTCGTTACCTCTGCTGCTGATACCATGCATACCGCCCGAGTCATTCTCCCAAAGTGGCCGCAGACGATGCGCATGCTGAAGGAAAGCCTTCACGGGCACTGCCCGACGGCGCTGCGGGACTCTCCCCCCGTGGCCTTCTCGTTCTAGCGCCTCACTCTTCTGGTCTCCTTCCTTGCTGATGCTGCCTTCTGGTTCCCCGCGGACCCGGCTGGGAACGGGTGGCGCGAGGGTTGTTGGGAGTGTTCGGGAGGGTTCGTCGGATCTGCGACCCAGGTGGCAGCGCATTCGTTCGCATTCAAGTCATGTCAGCGTCTTCAGCTTTCGATTTTCAAGGGCCTCCTGGAGCAACTGAGGAAATTGTTTCTGCCGCCGCTGGCAGGTGGGGAGGTGGACTGGAGCTCTCCGAGTGCGGCCATGCCCTCCCTCCCCTCCCTCCGTCCTGTCCCCCCATCCTCTTCAAGACCTGGCTCGGCGCCTGGATCAGTCGAGAGAGGATGCAACGCGTGCAAGATTGTTTCTGTGGGTGCGATGTGCGAGGCCGCATCTCTCCCTATGCTTGCGATTGGATTCGTCTTCATTTCCACGCTGCCTCGGCTTGGCGCTCACACGTACCCGAGTCCATCGACGCACCCCACGGCCTCTGATGACATTTCATGTCTACCGCCTCATGTCATTACTACGGTATCGCAGCGGCGAGAGTAGGGAGAATTGGCCGTCCGCTCGAATTACACTAGGCCGATGCTCTACTCTCTGCTGTCCGTGTCGCGATCAGGTTCCCTCTGCGCGGCCGCCAGAAAGCTTGGCTTGACGCAGGAGCGTTTCGATGGCGCGCTGCGAGGCTCCCCATGCTGAGTAGGACTAGGGCACCTCAGGAACGCTGTGCCTCCTCCTCCTCCTCCTCCTCCTCCTCCTCCTCCTCCTCCTCCTCCCCTTCCTACTCCTACTCATTCTTCGCCTCCTCCTCCTCCCTGCTCGCCCCCCCCCCTCCTCCCCTCCTGCCCCTCCTCGCTTCCTCCTCTCCTGCCTCTCCTCCCCTCCCCGCTCGCCCCCCCGCCCCCCCCCCCCTTCCCCACCCTCCTTCCGCCTCGCCCGCGCCGTCTGATGCAGCACGCAGGAGCAACCTGTGGCTGGGCGCGGGAGGCGAGGGCGGCGCTGGGGTCGGGCAGGACGACGCCCGCCGCGAGAGGACGACAAGGTCGATGACGATGACGACAATAACGCCGACGACGACGACGACGACGACGACGACGACGACGACGACGACGACGACGACGAGGAAGACGAGGGCGACGGCGAGGACGAAAAGAGGAGGACGATTGGAAGAGGGGGAAGACGACGACGACGACGACGACGACGACGACGACGACGAAGAAACGGCGACGAGGACGGTAAGCGAGTGTGCCAAGAGGTCACACAAGCAATATGAATCGTTCTGTCGATGCAGGGCGCCAGGGACTTAATGGTTCGAGGTGAAGCTTTCCGATGTGAGGCAGGAGGGGGGGGGGAGGGTAAGAGGTTTGGGGTGGTGAGGAAGAAAGGACGCGGAGGAGGAGGAGGAGGAGGAGGAGGAGGAGGAGGAGGAGGAGTGACGCCCCGAGCGAGCGCTCCAGCGGGGTGCCTATGAAAAGGAAGAGGAGGACGAGAGCGCCGTGGCTTGACACAGAACCGTCAGCACCTCCGGCTCCAGGAGGATTGAGGGAGGGGGGGGGGCGAGGGAGCAGCAGCGAACGTGGAATACGCAGGAGGACGGCGGAGGCAGGGGGGGGGGCAGCTCGTGATGGAGGGAAGAGAGGGGGGGTAGGTGGGGGAGAAGAGAAGCAAGCTAGGCGCGCCCGCGCCGTATCTGACGTCCTGCTCCTCCCTCCCATCCTCTTCCGCTGCGACTAGGTCTCCTCTTAGCCGCAGGGTCGGATGTCAGACAAAAACCCTGGATACCCACGGCCTTTCTGGACACCCGATTCTGCACATATCAAAACACGACGGCGCGCAAGCCATCCTGGAGGGGGGGGGCACAGAGCACAAGCGGATGAGGGGGCACGGTCAGCGTCGGGGCGAGAGCGCCGTCCCGTTGGGAGGAAGTTTTGTGGAAAGCAGTGCGGTATCCGCGGCACCGGGAGTGCGGTCGGCGGTCGAGGATTTGGGGGACAGCGTATCGCTCCGCGGGTTCTGGCCTACCATGCCTCGGAGCGATACGCTATCCACGTCCCAGTCCCCCAGCGTCAACGTCTCAAGATGTTCGAGGCCTCCCTGTCCGCTCGGCGGAGCGACACGCTATCCGCTTGCGAGGCATAGCGTGTCGCAGGGGCCGCCGCGGCGACACGCTAAGCAAACATTCCCGACCGTACCACTTCTGCTCGGAGTGCGCTGTGACGAGAGCGTCGCTCCCTTGGACGGAAGATCGGCGGGAATGCGAAGGTGTGGCAAGCGCTGCAGCGGGAGCACCATTTTCACGAATGCGAGAATACGGCCAGCGCCGCAGCGAGAGCGTTTTCTGTGGGACGGCGGCTGTCTGGATATAGTTCAATGTGGCAACCCGTGCAGCGGGAATGCGGAGGCCGAGAACGTTCTAATAGGAAACAGCAAGTTCGAGAGCCAATCCGAGACACTGGTGTGAATGCGCAGTGTACCTTGTAGGCGGGCGCAAATAAAGACAGCATCAGAAGAGAACGAGAGAGAGAGAGAGAACACGCGAACGAGAGAGCGAGAGCGAGAGGGAGAGAGAGAGAGAGACAGAAAGAGACAGAGAGAGAGAGAGAGAAAAAAAGAGACAGGAGCGAATGGTACGTAGTTTGTGCAATTGTGGAAGAGATGAGGGGGAGGGGAAGGGGCGGGGGAGGAGGAGTACGGACGGCTGGCTGGGGGATGGGAGAAAAACTAGATTCTAGGTGCGCTCGCTCGATATCTGACACCCTACCCCCTCCCACCCATCCCTTCCCATTGCGTTGCCTTTTCTACGTCCGCCGACGGGTGGCATGGCAAGCGTGGAACCCCAAATTTGACCCCATCCAGTCATGCGCAGGAGGAAACGGAAAGGGGAGTTGAGCACATTGGAAGAAGAGGAGCAGGAGGACGAGCAGGAGGATGGGCAGTGCCAAACGGTCATAGCAATCGCCGCCGCATGGGTTTTGCAAACCAAGTTGCGGGTAAGAGGGTGGGATGATTGCACGAGCAGTGGAGTTGACAGCCTCCTGCTAACAGAGGTTAGTCGCACCACATAGAGTTTCCCGCATCGGTTTGCAAACCAAGCTACAGGCGGTTTGGTGGATGATTGCGCGAGCAGTGGAACTGACAGTTCATTGCAGACAACAAGCCAGTGCACCACCTGGAATGCACCGCATATATAGTACAAGAAACCGTTTGGGGGTCCACGTTGACTCACATATGTTCAGCAACGATAAGCACGAGGGCCCGTTTGGTTTGGATCTCTGGAGCGGGGGGAGAATATTTTTCATATCGAGTGGTGGTCCAGGCGGGGGGGGGGGGGCAGGGGGGAGGGGGGAGACCCGACCCCGCCCACCCATCCCTTCCCACTGCGCTGGTGTTTCCTCTGCCTGCGGACGCGTGACACAGCGGATCTTGGGCTCCCGAGGGAGGGTTCGAATGAAGCGGGTGAGGTGCGTACACGTGGAGGAGAAGGTGGTGGATGAGGAGGAGGACGCGCAGGAAGAGTTGAAGGACGATGAGAAAGTGGGATGACGAGGACGAGCAGCAACAACACATGCTGAAGCGGAAGGGGCGGGAGGAGCAGGAGGACCAGGGGAAGGCGGAGAAGGGGAAAGAAGGGGACGACACTGATCAGGAGGGACTAGGATCCAGAAAAGTGACCCGCGTTTGGGCGAGAGCGCCATTCTGAACGACGGGAGCGAATCCTCGTGGGAGATAGGAGGGCAATCTCCATATCAAGTCAGGTGCGCTCGCGCCACATTCGACATCTTACCCCTCCCCCCATCCTTTCCCACTGCGCTGACTGTTCTCTATCCGCGGACGCGTGTCACAACCGACGTTGAACTCCATTCTCTTCGCAAAGCACCGTAATAGCAGTAGAGGTGACATGTGGGACTTGTGGGGCATGTGGAAACTGTGGGGCTTGTGCGAGTTGCGGGGCTTGTGGAAAATGTGGGAATTCTGTGGCTTGAGGGGACTATGAGACCTGCGACGCCTGTGGGACCTGTGGAACCTGCGGGGCCGGTGGGAACCTGCGCGACTTGCGAGACCAGTGGGACTTGTGAGACCGGCGGGACCTGTGGAACTTGTGGGACTCGGGGGACTTCTGTGGACCCCTGGGACTCGCGACACCTGTGTGACCTGTCGGACCAGTCGGACCCGTGGGACCTGCGAGACCTGCAACATTTGAGGATTTGTAGGACCTGTGGAACCTGTCAGACCCGTGGGACATGTGGGACGACCTGCGACTCCTGTGAGTCTTGTGGGTCCTGTGGGACCTGTGAGGCTTGCGAGACCTGCGAGGCCTGATGCACCTGCCAGACCTGTGGGATTCGTCAAGGAAAGGACCCACGCTGGGTCGAGAGCACCATCCTGAACGACGGGAGCAAAGCGCAGATCCGAAAATGAGACCCACGCTGCAGCAAAAGCACCGTGTGAAGCACGGAAAACAGTCATAGTGTAAAATGACCTTGCTACGTACCCAACCTTTTCTATACATGTGGTGGTTACATTCGGGACCACTCAATGCTGACGGGCAGGCTGAGAAACCCGCAGTGCGGAAGAAGAGCACCCATCTGTGAACTCAGAAGAGCGTAGCAAGAAGAGCAGCGGCAACGCGTAAGAAGTACAATTGCTGGGCCTCCCAGGAGCCCACGAAAGTGGCGACAGTCGCGCAGATCGCAACCCCCCAGGGCGCCGCGAGGTCTCGAGGTGGTCCGCGTGGGACCCACCTCCGCTGGGCCTCCCAGGAGCCAACGAAAGTGGCGACAGCTGCCCAGATCGCAGCCCCCCCCCCCCCCCCCCCCAGGGCGCCGCGAGGAATCGAGGTGGTCCGCGTGGGACGTCCTTCCGCTGGGCCTCCCAGGAGCCCACGAAAGTGGCGACAACTGCGCAGATCGCAGCCCCCAGGGCACCGCGAGGTCTCGAGGTGATCCGCGTGGGACCCACCTCCGTTGGGCCTCCCAGGAGCCCACGAACGTTGCGACAGTTGCGCAGATCGTAGCGCCCCCAGGGCACCACGAGGTCTCGAGGTGATCCGCGTGGGATGTACCTCCGCTGGGCCTCCCAGGAGCCCACGAACGTGGCGACAACTGCGCAGATCGCAGCCCCCAGTGCACCGCGAGGTCTCGAGGTGGTCCGCGTGGGACCCACCCCCGCTGGGCCTCCCAGGAGCCCACGAAAGTGGCGACAGTTGCGCAGATCGCAGCCCCCAGGGCACCGCGAGGTCTCGGGGTGGCCCGCGTGGGACCCACCTCCGCTGGGCATCCCAGGAGCCCGCGACAGCCGCGCAGATCGCAGCCCCCAGGGCACCGCGAGGTCTCGAGGTGGCCCGCGTGGGACGTACCTCCGCTGGGCCTCCCAGGAGCCCACGAAAGTGGCGACGATTGCGCAAATCGCAGCCCCCCAGGGCACCGCGAGGTCTCGAGGTGGCCCGCGTGGGACCCACCTCCGCTCGTTGCCCGCGCTACCTCCGCGTGGGCCCTCCCAGGAGCCCACGAAAGTGGCGACAGGCGCGAGCAGCTCCCAGGGCACCGCGAGCTCGAGGTAACCCGCGGGGACCCACCTCCGTTGGGCCTCCCAGGAGCCCACGAAAGTGGCGACAGCTGCGCAGACCGCAGCACCCAGGGCACCGCGAGGTCTCGAGGTGGTCCGCGTGGGACCCGCCTCGGCTGGGCCTCCCAGGAGCACACGAAAGTGGCGACGGTTGCGCAGATCGCAGCCCCCAGGGCACCGCGAGGTCTCGAGGTGGCCCGCGTGAGACCCACCCCCGCTGGGCCTCCCAGGGGCCCACGACAGTGGCGACAGTTGCGCAGATCGCAGCCCCCAGGGCATAGCGAGGTCTCGAGGTGGCCCGCGTGAGACCCACCCCCGCTGGGCCTCCCAGGAGCCCACGAAAGTGGCGACAACTGCGCAGATCGCAGCCCCCAGTGCACAGCGAGGTCTCGAGGTGATCCGCGTGGGACCCACCTCAGCTGGGCATCCCAGGAGCCCACGAAAGTGGCGACGGTTGCGCAGATCGCAGCCCCCAGGGCACCGCGAGGTCTCGAGGTGGTCCTTGTGGGACCCACCTCCGCTGGGCCTCGCAAGAGCCCACGAAAGTGGCGACGGTTGCGCAGATCGCAGCACCCAGGGCACCGCGAGGTCTCGAGGTGGTCCGCGTGGGACCCACCTCAGCTGGGCCTCCCAGGAGCCCACGAAAGTGGCGGCAATTGCGCAGATCGCAGCCACTAGGGCACCGCGAGGTCTCGAGGTGGTCAGCGCAGAACCCACCTCCGCTGCCCCCCCCCCCAGGAGCCAACGAAAGTGGCGACAGTTGCGCAGATCGCAGCCCCAGGGCACCGCGAGGTCTCGAGGAGGTCAGCGCAGGGCCCACCTCCGCTGGGCCTCCCAGGAGCCCACGAAAGTGGCGACAGCTGCGCAGAGCGCAGCCCCCAGGGCACCGCGAGGTCTCGAGGCGATCCGCGCGGGGCCCACCTCCGTTGGGCCTCCCATGAGCCCACGAACGTGGCGACAGTTGCGCAGATCGCAGCCCCCAGGGCAACGCGAGGTCTCGAGGTGGCCCGCGTGGCACCCACCTCCGCTGGGCCTCCCAGGAGCCCACGAAAGTGGCGACAGTTGCGCAGATCGCAGCCCCCAGGGCACCGCGAGGTCTCGAGGTGGTCCGCGTGGGACCCACCTCCGCTGGGCCTCCCAGGAGCCCGCGAAAGTGGCGACAATTTCGCAGATCGCAGCCCCCAGGGCACCGCGAGGTCTCGAGGTGATCCGCGTGGGACCCACCTCCGCTGGGCTTCCCAGGAGCCCACGAAAGTGGCGACAGTTGCGCAGATCGCGGCACCCAGGGCACCGCGAGGTCTCGAGGTGGCCCGCGTGGCCCACCTCCGCTGGGCCTCCCAGGAGCCCACGAAGATGGCGACAGTTGCGCAGATCGCAGCCCCCAGTGCACAGCGAGGTCTCGAGGTGATGAGCGTTTGGCACATTTCCGCCGGGCCTCCCAGGAGCCCACGAAAGTGGCGACAGTTGCGCAGATCGCAGCCCCCAGGGCACCGCGAGGTCTCGAGGTGATCCGCGTGGGACCCACCTCCGCTGGGCCTCCCAGGAGCCCACGAAAGGGCGACAGTTGCGCAGATCGCAGCCCCCAGGGCACCGCGAGGTCTCGAGGTGGTCCGCGCGGGACCCACCTCCGCTGGGCCACCCAGGAGCACACGAAAGTGGCGACGGTTGCGCAGATCGCAGCCCCCAGGGCGCCGCGAGGTCTCGAGGTGATCCGCGTGTGACCCACCTCAGCTGGGCCCCCCAGGAGCCCACGAAAGTGGCGACAGCTTCGCAGATCGCAGCCCCCAGGGCACCGCGAGGTCTCGAGGTGGTCCGCGTGGGACCAACCTCCGCTGGGCCTCCAAGTGGCGACAATTGCGCAGATCGCAGCCCCCAGGGCACAGCGAGGTCTCGAGGTGATCCGCGTGGGACCCACCTCCACTGGGCCCCCCAAGAGCACACGAAAGTGGCGACAGTCACACAGATCGCAGCCCCCAGGGCACAGCGAGGTCTCGAGGTGGCCCGCGTGGGACAGGCGAGGTCTCGAGGTGGCCCGCGCGGGACCCGCCTCCGCTGGGCCTCCCAGGGGCCATCGAAAGCGGCGGCAGCTGCGCAGATCGCAGCCTCCAGGGCGCCGCGAGGTCTCGAGGTGGTCCTCGTGGGACCTGCATCCGCTGGGCCTCCCAGGAGCACACGAAAGTGGCGACGGATGCGCAGATCGCAGCCCCAGGGCACCGCGAGGTCTCGAGGTGATCCGCGTGGGACCCCACCTCCGTTGGGCCTCCCAGGGGCCCACGACAGTGGCGACAGTTGCGCAGATCGCAGCCCCCAGGGCATAGCGAGGTCTCGAGGTGGCCCGCGTGGGACCCACCTCCGCTGGGCCTCCCAGGAGCCCACGAAAGTGGCGACAACTGCGCAGATCGCAGCCCCCAGTGCACAGCGAGGTCTCGAGGTGATCCGCGTGGGACCCACCTCAGCTGGGCATCCCAGGAGCCCACGAAAGTGGCGACGGTTGCGCAGATCGCAGCCCCCAGGGCACCGCGAGGTCTCGAGGTGGTCCTTGTGGGACCCACCTCCGCTGGGCCTCGCAAGAGCCCACGAAAGTGGCGACGGTTGCGCAGATCGCAGCACCCAGGGCACCGCGAGGTCTCGAGGTGGTCCGCGTGGGACCCACCTCAGCTGGGCCTCCCAGGAGCCCACGAAAGTGGCGGCAATTGCGCAGATCGCAGCCACTAGGGCACCGCGAGGTCTCGAGGTGGTCAGCGCAGAACCCACCTCCGCTGCCCCCCCCCCCAGGAGCCAACGAAAGTGGCGACAGTTGCGCAGATCGCAGCCCCAGGGCACCGCGAGGTCTCGAGGAGGTCAGCGCAGGGCCCACCTCCGCTGGGCCTCCCAGGAGCCCACGAAAGTGGCGACAGCTGCGCAGAGCGCAGCCCCCAGGGCACCGCGAGGTCTCGAGGCGATCCGCGCGGGGCCCACCTCCGTTGGGCCTCCCATGAGCCCACGAACGTGGCGACAGTTGCGCAGATCGCAGCCCCCAGGGCACCGCGAGGTCTCGAGGTGATCCGCGTGGGACCCACCTCCGCTGGGCCTCCCAGGAGCTCACGAAAGCTGCGACAGTTGCGCAGATCGCAGCCCCCAGGGCACCGCGAGGTCTCGAGGTGATCCGCGTGGGACCCACCTCCGCTGGGCCTCCCAAGAGCCCACGAAGGTGGCGACGGTTGCGCAGATCGCAGCCCCCAGGGCACCGCGAGGTCTCGAGGTGGCCCACGTGGTACCCACCTCCGCTGGGCCTCCCAGGAGCCCACGAACGTGGCGACAGTTGCGCAGGGACCCACCTCCGCTGGGCCTCCCAGGAGCCCACGAAAGGGCGACAGTTGCGCAGATCGCAGCCCCCAGGGCACCGCGAGGTCTCGAGGTGGCCCACGTGGTACCCACCTCCGCGGGGCTTCCCAGGAGCCCACGAAAGTGGCGGCAGTTGCGCAGATCGCAGCCCGAAGGCACGAGAGAAGAGGAGAGGGGAACACAGGAGACATGAGAGGAGGAGGGTTGGGAAAAAGTTATTAATTCGGCCCAAATTTGGCGAAGATGCGGAGAGGGCGGACCCACAGCCCAAATAATTTCAAGGGAGAGAGGAAGGTGCTACCAATTGCCAGCAATTGTTGAGCATTTGTAGATGGTCAGGGTGGACGGCGGGCAACTCGGGGGAGGGGAGGGGAGCTGCAGGTGAAGTCCCGAGCGGCGGTCTGGACGAGTGGGGGGAGAGCGGTGTTTTCGGGAGGAGGGGTGGGCGGAGGGCAGGGTATGCGCTGACAAGAGGCGGCTGATGAGGAGGAGGAGAAGGAGGAGGAGGAGGAGGAGGAGAAGGAGGAGGAGGAGGACGACGACGCGGGGATGGTGTGGGGGGGGAGGGGGAGGAAGCAGCTGCAGGGAGAAGCAGCATGGTGCTCGAAGGGCGGGCCATGCCCAGCCGCAGGACCTCTCCGCCGACGCGCTCATCGCCTACAAGAATCAGCACAAGAGGCCTTGGCTGTGTTGCTGTCGCAACTGGCACTCCACCTCCTCCTCCTCCTCCTCCGTCTCCTCCTCCTGCTCCTCCTGCTCCTCCTCCTCCTCCTCCTCCTCCTCCTCCTCCTCCTCCTCCTCCACATCATCAGCGTCATAATCATCATCACCATCACCACCATCATCAGCACCAGCATCATCATCAACAGCATCATCAGCAGCATGGGCATCATAAATCATCATCATCATCATCATCATCATCATCATCATCATCATCATCATCATCATCATCATCACCATCATCAGCAGCAGCATCATCATCATGCCCAACATCTTCCTCCTCCTCCTCCACTCCAGCCACCTACCTTGTCTTCCTCCTCCTCCTCCCTCTTCCAGGGGCCAGGGGGGGAGGGCCACGCATCTTGCTGGTCATCGTAATTGTCCGCCCCCTTTCCTCCTTATCCTCCTTCTCGTCCTCGTCTGGCTTGAGCCTCAGTTTGACCCCAAGCGCGAATACGATGGGAACGAGTTCGTCAGTTAGTGTGGCACTGGGGTCGCCCAGCCTTCTCGTCCTCCCCCCCTTTCATATCATCAAGGGCGTAAGAAATGCCCCTACCCTGGATTACGAGGCGCTGTGCGCTGAACCTTCTGTTGGCTGACAGGGTAAACCCTGCGTGTCGCGCGTGTCGCGCGGCGTCCTGGCGGCTCTCTGGCCTTTGGGAGTTCCCAGGAGGTTCACAGACCACGCTTTTGTGATCCAGGGTAGGCGCGTTTCTTCATCCCTCGATATCATCCTCACCCTCATCATCATAATAGTACTGCCTCTTCCCTCGTCTTCTTCATCCTCCTCGCCAACATAGACATTGTCCCCCTCCTCCTCCTCCTCCTCCTCCTCCTCCTCCTCCTCCTCCTCCTCCTCCTCCTCCTCCTCTTCCTCTTCCCCCTCTTCCCCCTCCTCCTCCTCCTCCTCCTCCTCCTCCTCCTCCTCCTCCTCCTCCACTTCCTCTTAAACGCTGTTGACGACATCGAGCTGCATGTGGCCGGCGGTGTCAGATCGGTGGCCGAGCAGCTCGTGCGGGCGGCCAGGTTGACAATGGATGCCCTGCAGCAGCTGGATCTCCCAATCAACGTCAGCAAGACGTGTCGGATGGTGTCAGATAACCAGCTGTTGGACGCTCTTGTGGGGGGCCCTTCCTGGCCGCTTGGGCTTGAGCTTTTATCCGACTCTCACCGGGACTTGGGCGAAGATGCAGGTGACGGCAGCCACCGCCGCCTGCCCATTCACCGCTCGAGGGTAGCCAGTGCTCTCGCCTCCTCCGCTCGCCTCCGCAACCTCGGCAAGGGACGCGAAACCTTTCGAGTTCTTCGGGCCGGCCCCGCTGCGAAGGCGGCGCGGGGTGCAGCCATCCAAGGGTTGTCCAGCACGTCGCTCCTCGCGCTCTTCGCGTCGCGGCGGCCAGCAGCACGGGGCCTGTGCAACCTTGAACTTCGGCATGGGTATGCGGTCGACGTTTCCCGCCGCCCCCCCCCCGCCTGATCCCCCCCCAGCCCCGCCGCCCCCGCACCTCCGCATCGGCCGCGAGGCTCAAGGGCGGCGCGCTGCCCGCCTCTGGCTCCGCGGTCGACCCGTTCGCGGAGAAGGCGCTGCGCCACTCGTCCCTTCGCCGTCAAGCTCGCCAGAGAAGGAGGAGGAGGACGGAGGAGGAGGAGGATGAGACGGAGGAGGAGGAGGAGGAGGAGGAGGAGGAGGAGGAGGAGGAGGAGGACGAGGAGGAGCACGACGACGACGACGACGACGACGACGACGACGACGACGACGAAGACGACGACGACGACGACGACGACGACGACGACGACGACGACGACGACGACGACGACGACGACGACGAGAGGGGCGAGGAGGTGTTTCGCATGTTTCGGCTCCAGGGAGCTTTGGTCGCGACGCGATTTTCCGGCCCCTCTGGAGGCCGTCCTGGTGGCATCCCGGGCCTTTCTTGGGAGCCTCGGGGATTCTCCTGGCAGGACCTGGACGGCGCTGGGGAGCCTGGAAGGTGCTTGGAACTTGGGGGCCCCTCTTGGGAGCCTGGGCGGTGCCGGGGCCTTCTTGGCCATCCTGGACGCTCAAGAAACTGAACAGGAGAAAACGCGGAGGAGGTGCGCAGCCTCGTTGTCGCGCTGAGCAAACGTAGGCTGCTTGGTTGGAGCGTTCTTGCGTGAAGAGAAGACTTTGGCGAAGCGAACAGCGAATTCAGCCGCGGACAGGTGCAGATGAGGTAATGTAAAGACAAGCTGAAAAGAACAGTGGCCCAGCAGGGCAGCGAGTAACCTATTCCACGGCAGAGCGAAGTAGGGAGGAGGGTACAGTAATACCATATATATATACAACATACCTGATTAAGGTAAGCAAGCGAAAACATACGTTTTGCGTATTGGCTTTCACATGTTCTACTTCGAGCGGACCTCCTTGGGTGTGTATATATCTTTGCCTTGCCCGTAGCCATTCTGGCTCGAGTCACAAATGCCCAGCTTGCGCACACACGCTGGAGTTCCCATGCCGCAGCCCCAGCCCAGAATGCCCTTGCCAGAGCGCGCAGACCAGCCGCTGGGCGACATGGAGAGCGACTTCGGCGATGGCCTGGCGATGGCTGAGGAGGACCCGACCGCCGGCCTGCTCGGGCGCGGCCTCGCCTTCTCGGGCTTCCACGCCGCGCTGCAGCGCGTGGCGGCCGAGCACGGGCGGGAGGTGCACAGGATGGAGGCGGAGGTGGCGGAGCTGCGGGAGTTGGTGACCAACCTCCAGGGGCCCCAGGGGTTATCGCTGGCGCAGAAGGTCAAACATGTGGACGTAGAGGTCAGCGCTCTGGACGGCGCGCCGCTGAAGGTGGAAACCACGTTGGCCGACGGCAGAGTGTTCATGACTTTGGAGCCTCCAGAGCTCGCGGAGCAGGGATTCGTCTCGGAGGGTTTCAGCAGCTGCGACTCAGCTGGGGAGCTCAGCCATTACGATACGAACATGAATCCGAACCAGGCGCACGGGGCTGCCGTGGACAATGGCCGCGAGCCCGCGGGCAGTGGCCTCGGACAAGGCAAGCAGGAGGACGATCTGCGGCAGGAAGGCCATGCCCCCCACAGGGGCAGCAACACCGATCCCTTCCAGAGGGCTGTCCCGCCGCAGCGCAGGGGTTACTTCCCGCCGATGGACGTTGAATCGAGGCACAGCTACGGCATGCTGCGCAGCACGGTGGGGACCACGAATTCCACCCAAAAGTCCAAGCAGGACTTGGAGGACTCGCCTTCCACAGTTGGCGCGGTGACCATCAGCGCTGACGCCAAATCGCCCAAGGTTGGAAGCTCTGCATCTATTGGATCTAGACGATCCGAGAATTCTAAGGCCCGTTCGTCGCGCATCTGGGCCTTCCTCGAGCGAGGAAAGATGGGCACGATGAAGACAAGCACAACGAGTCAGGACCCCCCAGGGTATTTCCCCGTGTTGCGACTGCGCGGCACGGTATCGACGAACCTTTCCTCCCGGATGTCGCGAAAATTCGAAGACGAGCGGGCCGAGTTCGAGACCCCAGCTCAGCGGCGTTGGCGCCAGAGGCGGGAGTTTTATGATCAGCGTGCGAAGTCGATGCGTGAGAATTGGGAAAGTTACAGAAGGAACGGTGTCCTTACGATAAGTCAGATCATTCACCATTGGTCGTTTGATTTCTTTTGCGGCCTCATGATTTGCGCCAACGCCATCTTGATCGGCTTAAGCACGCAGCACAGCGCACGCCATGCGGGAGCAGTCAAGCAGGAGTACGAGGTCGCTGGCCTGTTTTGCAGTGCTTTTTTCTTCGTGGAGCTGCTATTGCGAATCTATGCCGATCGTTTGCAGTTTTTCTTCTCCTCGGTCTGGCGTTGGAATGTGTTCGACACGCTGATGGTGGTGCTCTCTGGTGTGGACGTCGTCGTGCTGTACGGCTACAGCTCAGACACCGGATCCGTCGCGCAGCGCATGAAGACGATAAAGATGTTGCGCATCGCAAGGGTGCTCCGCGTGTTCCGCATGTTCGACGAGCTGAGGCTCTTGGCGCTGATGATTCCTCTCGCTTCGCGGGGTGCACGTCCGGAGCACGTACAGTCCAGCCGTTGTGGGGCCTTTTGGGAGCCTCCTGGAGGGTTCTTGGAGGCCTCTTGGGGGCTTCCTGGGGCATCTTGGGGGCCTCCTGGGGGCCTCTTGGCGGCCTCTTGGGGGCGTCTTGGGCCGTCTTGGGCCGTCTTGGGGCGCTTTTGCCCCGTTTGGCCCCTTCAGGGGCCTTCTTGGGGGCCTCTCGCGGCCGCCTTGGGGCCCTCTTGGAGTCCTCTTGGGCCGTCTTGGGGGCCTCTTGGACCGTCTTGGGGGCCTCTTTGGGCCGACTTGGGGCCCTCTGGGGCCGTCTTGAGGCCCCCTTGGGTGCTGCTTGGGTTGTCTTGGGGCCATTTGGGAGGCTGCTTTGGCCGTCATGGGCCTTTGAGAGCCGGACGAGGCGAGAACGCTAAAACCCTTCAAAAACTTAGGGAAAGTCTATGTTTTTGGCATTCGGAGGCGCTCTTGTGGGCGCTCTTGGGGCCCTCCTGGGCCATCTTGGGGGCTTTTCGAGCCTTCTTGGGGCCATCTTGGGCCGTCTGGGTGCCGTCTTGCCCCGTCTTGAGACCATTTTGAGCCGTATTCACGCCTTCTTGGACCCCCAAGAGGCCCAAGGAGCCCAAATCATCGATTTACCATAGGTTTTTGTTGGTTTTGAGGCCCCGAAGGGGCCCTCCACCTTTGGGTCGACGGAAGTGGCGCGACTCCGGGGGGGGGTAGGGGGGGAGACATAATAATATTAACACAATGCAATATGTGGCAATAGTGCAATCTTTTGATACATTGGATACGTTGCATTAGGGCTTCCGCTCCGCTGCGCGACCTGCCCCCGGCAACACGTCACTTCCGGACGTGGATTCCTCTCGCTTCGCGGGGTGCACGTCCGGAGCACGTACAGTCACGTCGCGGGGCCTTCTGGGAGCCTCGTGGGGGCCTCCTGGAGGCCTCTTGGGAGCTTCTTTGGGCCTCTTGGGGACTTCTTCTGGCCTCTTCCCCCCCTTTTTTGACTCCCTCCCCATCTTCCCTTCCAGCGCTGGCTCTAATCATGGGCGCCGCCGTGACCAACTTCCACCTGGCTGGCGCTGCGCCGCAGTTCGTCCAGGGGGGGAAATAATATTACACTCCAGTCGCTATGTGGCCTTTGGGGGGCTTCTTTGGGGCCTTTTGGAGGCTTCTTGGGGACTTTTCGGAGGTCTCTGGGGGCTTTTTGGGGCCATTTGGGGGCCTCTTGGTGGCCTCTTGGGGCCTCTTGGGGGCGTCTTGGGCCGTCTTGGGGCGCTTTCGCGCCGTTTGGCCCCTTCGGAGGACTTCTTGGGGGCCTCTCGCGGCCGCCTTGGGGCCCTCTTGGGGTCCTCTTGGGCCGTCTCAGGGGTTTCTTGGGCCGTCTTGGGGGCCTCTTTGGGCCGTCTTGTGGCCCTCTGGGGCCGTCTTGGGGCCCCCTTGGGTGTTTCTTGGGCCTTCTTGGGGCCATCTTGGAGGCTGCTCGGGCCGTCATGGGCTTCGGAGAGGCGAAAAAGGCGAGAAAGCTAAAATCTTTCAAAAACGTAAGGAAAATCGATGTTTTTGGCCTCTGGAGGCGCTTTTGTGGGCGCTCTTGGAGCCCTCTTGGGCCGTCTTGGGTTCTTTTTGGGCCCTCTTGGGGCCATCTCGGGCCGTCTTAGGGCCGTCTTGGGCCGTCTTGGGGCCATCTGGAGCCGTCTTGGGGCCCTCTTGGATCCCCAAAAGGCTCAAGGTGCCCAAATCATCGGTTTTCCATAGGTTTTTCTAGATTTTGAGGCCCAGAAGGGGCCCTCCTCCTGAGGGTCGATGGAAGTGGCGCGACTCCAGGGGGGGGTTAGGGGGGGAGACATAATAATGTAATACAATACAATATGTAGGAATTATGCAAGCATTGGACACATTGGATCCATTGCATTACAGCATCCGCGGACCTGCCTCCGGCAACACGTCACTTCCGGACGTGGATTCCTCTCGCTTCGCGGGGTGCACGTCCGGAGCACGTACAGTCACGTCGCGGGGCCTTCTGGGAGCCTCTTGGGGGCCTCCTGGAGGCCTCTTGGGAGCTTCTTTGGGCCTCTTGGGGACTTCTTCTGGCCTCTTCCCCCCCTTTTTTGACTCCCTCCCCATCTTCCCTTCCAGCGCTGGCTCTAATCATGGGCGCCGCCGTGACCAACTTCCACCTGGCTGGCGCTGCGCCGCAGTTCGTCCAGGGGGGGAAATAATATTACACTCCAGTCGCTATGTGGCCTTTGGGGGGCTTCTTTGGGGCCTTTTGGAGGCTTCTTGGGGACTTTTCGGAGGTCTCTGGGGGGCTTTTTGGGGCCATTTGGGGGCCTCTTGGTGGCCTCTTGGGGCCTCTTGGGGGCGTCTTGGGCCGTCTTGGGGCGCTTTCGCGCCGTTTGGCCCCTTCGGAGGACTTCTTGGGGGCCTCTCGCGGCCGCCTTGGGGCCCTCTTGGGGTCCTCTTGGGCCGTCTCAGGGGTTTCTTGGGCCGTCTTGGGGGCCTCTTTGGGCCGTCTTGTGGCCCTCTGGGGCCGTCTTGGGGCCCCCTTGGGTGTTTCTTGGGCCTTCTTGGGGCCATTTTGGAGGCTGCTCGGGCCGTCATGGGCTTCGGAGAGGCGAAAAAGGCGAGAAAACTAAAATCGCTCAAAAACGTAAGGAATATCGATGTTTTTGGCCTCTGGAGGCGCTCTTGTGGTCGCTCTTGGAGCCCTCTTGGGCCGTCTTGGGTTCTTTTTGGGCCCTCTTGGGGCCATCTCGGGCCGTCTTAGGGCCGTCTTGGGCCGTCTTGGGGCCATCTGGAGCCGTCTTGGGGCCCTCTTGGATCCCCAAAAGGCTCAAGGTGCCCAAATCATCGGTTTTCCATAGGTTTTTCTAGATTTTGAGGCCCAGAAGGGGCCCTCCTCCTGAGGGTCGATGGAAGTGGCGCGACTCCAGGGGGGGGGGGGGTAGGGGGGGAGACATAATAATGTAATACAATACAACATGTAGGAATTATGCAAGCATTGGACACATTGGATCCATTGCATTACAGCATCCGCGGACCTGCCTCCGGCAACACGTCACTTCCGGACGTGGATTCTATAGGCTTACGCCACATCCGCCGACCCCTAGGTTTTTCCGCGGGACAGCTCACCACAGCTTCTTTGCAAACCGTGGAAAAGTGAGGCTGCTCTGCGTCCGTCGCAGCCAGGAGGAGAGCCATAAACCGGCCCCCGAGGGCCTGGAGACAGGCCAAGCGAACCCCAAGATAGCACAAGGAGGGCTCCACAGAGCTCTAAATGCTTCTAGGGGGGCCCCAAGAGGGCCAGAGGAGGCTTCGAAGAGAGCTCGAAGGGCTGTGTCATTACATCGAAGTCGTGAGGGAGGGGGAGGGGAGGAGGAGGAGGAGGAGGAGGAGGAGGAGGAGGAGGAGGAGGAGGGGGTGGAGGAGGAGGAGGTTGAGGAGGAGGAGGAGGAGGAGGAGGAGGAGGAGGAGGAGGAGGAGGGGAGAGGAGGAGGAGGAGGAGGAGGAGGAGGAGGAGGTGGAGGAGGAGATGGAGGAGGAGGGAGGGCGGGACGATAAAGAGATGGCTTCTGGGGGCCCCTGGTGGAATTTGGGGGTTTCTTGGGGCGATTGTGAACTGAGTTCGGGTGCGGTTGGCTTTTCCGCCGCGCATGCGAGCAGTTTGGGGGGCTTTGCCGCGGCGGTTTTATGGCTTCACGGGTTGTGGTGGGCTTGTTTTCGAGGTTTCTCTGTCCCTGGGCCATCTTGGGGTGGTGGAGCTGGGAAAGCATGTTACACGTCGGTGACGCCTCACGGGTGTCGGCGGTCTTCGCGCGGGATTCTCGGGTGGACGAGAAATCATGAAAGAGAACCGGGGGGCACGGGCGCCTGGGTCAAGGAAAGCGACAGCCAGGGCTGGTCGAGAGGCACTTGGAACTCGCCCTGGGTATTGGTTGGTCTAGACAACAGCGCTGCGACCGGCGACCCGCCGTCTCCGGAGTGCCCTGCGCGCGCAGCCGTTACTTGCAAGCGGAGCTTCTCCCACGTAGGTAACGGCGGCAGCGCCCAGGTGGGCCCGGAGATGACGGGGGAAACCCTCATGACCACTGCGCGCCCAGAACCAGATTTCGGACAGCGTCCGCCTGCGGAGCTTCTCCCCGTGCGGCGCTGTCCATAGTCCGGCTCTGCTGGCGCCCGCGCTGTTGGTAGACTGGCCTCGACCCTAGGTGGGAGCTTCGGTGGTGCGGGAGTTCCAGCCCTCGGTCAGGGGCGGGGCGATGCTGCGGGTCCAAAGGGCCGTTTATAATTTTCCAGGCCCGTCCATCGAGGCATTCGCGGTGAAGGGCGCTACTTACACGCACTTTTTTCCCCATCGGGGTTTCCACCATCGTCATCATGACCCGCTTGCCCGGGTCATAGGTTTGCAAGGGCCCGCGTGGCTCTTCAAATCTGTTGGCAAGTCGCGGCAATCGTGGACCGTTTCGGTTTTGCCAACAAGTTGCGAGTGGATGGGTGATTTGTTGTGATCGCGAGTTAAAGGTAGTTTCGTCGGTAATTCACATCGTAGCCCCCCAGAGTCCCCACTGGAGTCGTTTTGGAAATCTCTTGGAGCGTCTTGGTTGGGTGGTCTTGGGTGCCTCGGGGATCCTCCTGAAGCCTCTTGGGGTGGGAGGTCTGTTGAATGCTTCTCGAAGCTATTTGGTTTCTGGGAGCCGGCTTGGGGCGGTCTTGGGGCCTTTTGGAGCATCTTCGGGGCCATCTTGACGCATCTTAGGCTATCTTGAACCATATTGGAGGCTTTTTGGGCTTTCCGAGGCGCTCTTGGATCCGTCTTGGCCGAAAAAGTACACTCTGACACCTCGCGACCGCTTCCGTCCAGGTCCAGGGGAGGGGGTAGGGGGAGGAGTGAACGCCTCTCCGAAGGGGAAGAAGGAGGTTGGAAGAGGAAACTCCCTAAACGACCTGCGCCCAGAGGGCTGGTGAGATTGCAGCGTCGTTTTGCAGGGTCGTGTGCAGGGTTGTGCAAGGTATTGCAGGGTCGTTTTGCAGGGTATTGCAGGGTCGTTTTGCAGGTCATTGCAGGGTATTGCATAGGCACGATTTGCAGGGTATTCTAGACGCTTCGCGTATCCCCACCAGCCCGCGCCCTCGCCGCCTGATCCGCGGCTCCCGCGCGCGCCCGGGAATTTAGTCGGCCGCAGCCCGACCGTGACTGCTCGCCGCCGGCGCTTCCGCTTGCGGCTGTAAAAAAAAATATCCCCACCAGCTGGTGCAGTGCTCGCCTGGGATGGTGGGGGCTTTCGGCCATAGGCCCACCCCTTACGTTCCACTTGACGCCTTCGGGAGGCTGGTGCTCTTGCCCAGTGGCTGTTCCCCCCACTTGACAAGCGCCGACTGGGTCCTCGACCACCACCTGCGGGTGGTTCTGGTAAGGCATACTCCTGCACAAGTGGTTTATCCTTTGGCAGGCCCGGCCTTTCCACGACGTGGCCGTTCCGCTATACGGCGCCGTCGCCCTGGATTACGACTTCCTGTTCATGTGGTGCATCCTGTGGCAGGTCCGTGTCTCCTCCTGGCCGACGTTTCCCCCCCGGCGTTGCCGGCCTTTGCTTCTTCCTCTGGGAGAGGTTCACGCTCGCTGTCGCCATCGACGTCCTGCCCTTCTGCGATGGTCAGGTGGTGCACTCCTGCCTGCAGGTCCCCCCTGGCGAGACGCTGGGCACTGGTGGTTGTGACGTGGTTTGCGCGACGTGCATCCCTGTCGTTAAGGATGGTGGCTGCCCCTCAGGATTCACGACCTGTCCACCATTGATTGGGTCAGAGTCGGCTCGCTGGCGAGCACCTGGTGCTCCGTGAGTGAGGCATTTGCTTTTCCCCCCCCTCTTTCGTCCTTCCGTCGCCCTGCTCTTGGCTTGTTGCCTCCGTGTGCCCGTTTTCCCCAATTTGTTCTGCATGTTGCACGTGCGGTCGGCTGTCGACAGTGACAGCTGGGTTCGCGAATTATCTGGCTCTGTGCCCCAGTCAGCCCGATTGACACGCCCTCTGGACTCTGGCCGCATATCAAAAAAAAATATCCCCACCAGCCACCGTAGCCAGAGCAGCCTGGCTCAAGCCTGGCTCAAGCCGCTCTGGCTCGAGGTGCCGAGCCGGCTTGCCGGGCCGCGGCCGGGGACCTGCCCCTGGCCCTCGGCCTCCCCTCCTGCGTGAGCGCGGACGGGGCATCCCCTCCGCGCCCCTCCTGCGCCCCGCTATGATGTCGCCGTCGGCGCGCACGGCTTGCCGGCGGCAGCAGCGGCGGGCGGCGGCCGCACGCCGGGCCGGCACCGCCGGCGCGGCCGCCGCCGCCGCAGCCGCGCCGCGCCGCCGCCCCGGCCTGCCGCGCACTCTGCCGCCGCCGCCGCCGCCGCCGCCCCGCCGCCGCGGCGGCCAGCTGCTCGGCCGGGGCCGCCGCCGCGGCCGCCGCCGCGGCCCCTGTTGACTGCGCGGCCGCGCCGCGCGGCCCGCCGCGGCCCGCCCTCTGCCGCGGCTGGCGCCGCCGGCGCTGCCGCCCCGCGGCCGCCACGGCCGCCTCTGCGGCCGCCGTGCGCCGCTGGCGCCGCTGGCGCCCCCTGCGCCGGCGGCGCCGCCGGCTCCGCGGGCGCCGCCAGCGCCGCTGGCGCCGCTGGCGCCGCGGCGCCGGGCGCGGCGCTGGCGCCGCCGCCGCCGGCGGGCCGCTGGCACCGCGGGCGCCGCCGCGCCGCGGGCGCCGCTGGGGCCGGCTCCGCGGGCTCGGCGGCCGGCGCCGCCGCCGCCGCCCCTGCGGTCGCAGCCGCCGCGGCCGTGGCGGAGGCGGCCGCCGCTGCGGCCGCGGGCCACGCGGCCGGCGCCGCGGCCGCCGTGGCCCGCGCGGCCGCACTTGGGCCCGCCGCGGCCGCGCCGCAGCAACTGCCACCGCCGCTGCTGCACCTGCAGGAGCAGCCACTGGTGCAGCAGCAGCACCTGCAGCCGCAGCCGCAGCACCAGCTACAGCGGCAGCGGCAGCAGCAGCAGCCGCAGCAGCAGCAGCAGCAGCAGCAGCAGCAGCAGCAGCAGCAGCAGCAGCAGCAACAGCCGGCAGCAGCAGCAGCAGCAGCAGCAGCAACAGGCTCCCAGCGGGCAGACGCACCAGCAGGGCAGCAGCTGCAGCAACAGCAGCCGCAGCAGCTGCAGCAGCAACAGCCTCCCCCACCTCCCCCTCGAAACAACCAGGCCTGCCGAACAGCAGCAGCAAGGGCCTCCCTGCGACCGCGATTGCTGCTGCAGCAGCAGCAGCAACAGCACCCCGCAGGGCGGAGAAAAGAAGAAGGTGGTCACGGTGGAGTCGGCGGAGGCTACGGAAGCCGCGGAGTATCGGGGGCCTGAAGCGGCGGAAGCCTCGGAAGTTGCGGAAGCGGCGCAAGCCCCCACTTGCGTTTCTGGACCAGAGCACTGCAGCAGCAGTTGCAGCAGCAACAGCAACAGTGCCCCGCAGCAACAAGAGCCACCCAGCGACCCCAAGAAGAACCCACGGGATGACGCTAAGGCTCCCGTGCCCCCTCAGCAGCACCAGCAGGGCAGAGAAAAGGGGGGGGAGATCACGGCGGAGGCTGCGGAAACCGCGAAGTATCGGGGGCCCGAAGCGGTGGAAGCCTCGCAAGGTGCGGAAGCGGCACAAGCTTTCTCTCGCGTCTCTTGATTAGAACCGGGTGGACAGGGGGTGGCCCCCGATGGTGCTGACGGCAACCACAACAGTCAGCCAAGCGAGAGCACGGGACAGCAGGGGCTCGCCTGCCACACTGTGCCACCCCCACCTCCCCCTCAGGACAATCAGACCGTCAGCAGTCCTCTGGGGGCGCCACAGACCCAGCGGGAGACCGCGGACCAACCATCCAGACGCAGGACAGCGAAGCCATACACTGGCTCGTCGGGAGAAACCCCTTCGCGCCTATTCGCCCCCCCCCTCCCCCCCCCTTGACAGTGAACTTCTCATGGCCGGTAATCTCCAGGCGCCCTCTCCAGGCGCCCAGGGCACCATCGGCAAAGTACCTCGTGCCCTGGCCATGGAAGCTGCGCCGCCGTGCTCGCGCGCGTTCGGCACGGCCAGCGGCGCCCCCGAGACCGGAGAGAGTCCTGCGCTGACCAAAGGGGACGCACCTGGGATGGGCGGCGGGCACAGGCCCGAAGGCGAACGCCAGCGACAGGGGCCCCTCCCCGCGCACCGCAGGGCAGCGCCCGCCCTGGCCGACGGATGCGATCCGACCCCCGCCTGGCGGCCAACCATGCGGCCTGGTTCTCCCCGCAGAACCCCGCCGGGCGCGCAGCCGGAGCTGTCGCGAGCAGACCGCGAGCCCGCCGGCCAGGACAACGTGGCCGGCACGTTGGATACTTGCGGCCAGGACACACGGCGGCACCGAAGGCCCGACCCGCGCCAATGGCCAGAGCCCAAGGACCCCGACACGGGACAGCAGTTGTACAATACAGGAATCAACAACATCCTGCGGGACCTCCCCAGGGAGACACCCGGCGAAGCGATAAGACGGCTGCAAGTCGCGCTGGGAACAACGTTCACTGGCACCTGGCATGCCTTCGCCAAGCGGCAGTCCGTGCCCGGCAGCAAGGGCGCGCTCGACCCGCTTCGGCACGACCCGCAAACCTGCCACCTCTTCTTGGAAACCCTCCGCAGCCACAAGTGCGACGCACGGGCCGTCAATGGCGCGCTGGGCCTCGACGTCGCCTGGACTCGGCTGCGGCAGCAGCGCCTGGGTCGAAACGACGGAGTGAGCAGTGATCACCACGCGGCGAAGGTCCCCCCGAACAACCAGGCCCCCAAGAAGCGCAAAAACCAGTGGTGTGCCGTCTCCCCACAGTAGCCTTGCTGCCCCCCCTCTTGGCACCGCGCACGCGGGGGACAGGTGTGCGGAGGCAGGCCATTGGCGGCTGGCCCACTGCTGCCCTGCAAGTCGTGGCCTCCGCAAGGGGTGCCTCTCTCTGGCCCAGGGCCTCCTTCGGGGGATCAAGGCACTCTCGCATCCCCGTTCCCCTGGTGAGGGCCTTGCATCGCCTCCCCCCGCGCTCGCCGCGCATTGGCAGCCATCGGGCTCTGGCTCGGGGCTGCTGCGTGGTCGTGGCACCGCTCACGCGGGGGACTGAATGGCCTTTCATCGCCCCCCCCCCGTGCTCGCCGCGTCTTGACAGCGGACACTGGTCTGTGACTGCAGTGTGGACGGACTGCGTGCCCCGCGGGCTCTCCTGTTCCTGTGGATTGCATCCTGGCGCCGGGCTCCCTGGGGGGCTGCCGCTGGTCCCGGGTCCGCCCTCTGTGGCTCTGGCACTCTTGTATCCCGATTCTGTCGGTCAGCGGTGGCGGTGGCACCGCCCGCCCCATCGTGGTCCGCACGTGCTGGCGCACTGCCGGGATGTCCCTGCAGCTTTCCATCCCTCCACCGCGTACCTGTGCGCAGCGGCTTTTGGCTGCGCCCCCCCCCCCCCCCCCCCCCCCCTGCCGGATGCCGCGGAGGAACAACAATGGACCGTTGGTCAAGAGGTACAGTGCATGGGTGCCCTGTGCGAGGCACGGAGGCCACGCTAGCCGCGCCCTGTCCACCCTTCACGGGGACAGGCGCGTTCGTCTCGCAGTGGCGCGGCCCCCCCCTGGTCAAGACGCTCCCGCCCCTGGGATAAGTTGTCACCGGCGGCAGTGCGGCCGCCGGCCACCCCCCATCTTAATCCGTGTCCGGCGGCTTTGGGCTGCGCCCCGTCCTCCTTCTCCTCCTCCTCCTCCTCCTCCTCCTCCTCCTTCTCCTCATCCCCTCAGTGGCACTCGTGTTCAGCGGCTGCGCCGCCAGCGAACGGCACGGCCTAGCAGCTCTACAGCTGCCAGCGGGCATCGTGCAGAAGAAGGAGCACCGTAGTAAGCGAGCCGTCATAGAGACTGTCCCGACGCAGCACTACTGTCGGTTCGCCCTGGTGTCGAAGGTATTCGGCTTCTGCACGGGCAGCGTGGCAGGTGTTGGCTGTCCGCCATACACATGGTGATTGGCTTCGTCAAAGTGAACGGCCCCGCGTCGAGTGGTTCAGCCTTCTGCGGTTCGAGTTCGTTTCGCTCTTCTCGGCGCAGCCACAGTCCCAGCCCTCGCCAGTACAATTGCATCGTTGTGCCCCCGAACAGCGCGAGTCGGATATGATGTAAGCGCACAGGCTACCGGCTAGTGGTTGCTCAGCCTCGTGAGCGCACACAAGTGGTCTGCCTCTACTGGATGGTGCTCTGACACCCCCCACTGACACTTGTGTTCAGCGGCTTTTGGCTGCGCCCCCCCCCCTGCCCTGAGACCTGCCCTGGAACACTCTCCTTCGTCGCCGACCCGGCCATGGTTCTACTGCGAGGACGTCTTGGCCCGCCGTCAGCATGCCGCCAGCGAACGGCACGGCCCCGCAGCTCTGCAGCTGCCCGCCATCGGTTCGCCACGGCGTCGGAGGTATTCGGCTTCTGCACGGGCAGCGTGGCAGGTGTTGAGTGGATGCGGCTGTCCGCCATACACCTGGTGATTGGCTTCGTCAAAGTGAGCGGCCCTGCATTGAGTGGTTCAGCCTTCTGCGGTTCGAGTTCGTTTCACTCTTCGGCGCAGCCACAGCCACCAGCCCTTGTCAGTACATTGCATCGTTGTGCCCCCGAACAGCGTGATCCGGATACGATGTGAGCGCACAGGCTACCGGCTGGAGGTTGCTCAGCCTCGTGAGCGCACACCAGTGGTCTGCCTCTACTGGATGGCGCTCTGACGCGGATCAGCCACACTTCAGTTTCAGTGAGCCTTGGTGAGTCGGGTTTCCCTCGCCGCACCATCGCATGCTCGTGGAGCCGCAGTGAGTCTGAGTTAGTTGCTCTCGCTCGCGCTCACCCCCTTTTTTTCCGAGGTTTTTGGACGGCCTGGCTCTGTATGCACACACGTGGGTTCCGCTTGGTCTTTGGCGACTCGGACTCGCGTTCTGCCCGTGGCCTTCACAGTGCCTTGCTGTCCTTCTTGGCCTCGCTTCCGTTTGCGGTTCGGCCGGAGCTTGGCGCCGCAAGGGCGACTTCTCCCTCCCGTTCCGTTGCCGGTTGCCGCGCCTTTTGCTTCCCCACCAGCCGGGCTGTCTGGGCCGGTCACCAGCAGACGCTGAATTGCGTCTCAATGAGGGGCATTTTGTCCCTGGCATGTGCATGCGCCACTGCGTGTGTTGTCCGCTGGAGTCTGCGGCAATCTCTCGCCAATTATCTACGCACCGCGCCCCGGACGTTGTGCCCGCTCCATGTCCTTCGCCTTGGAGCCGCGAACCAAAAAGTATCCCCACCAGCCCATCCAGAAACGATGCCCAGGCGAATGGGGGCGATCAGAGAAGTGAGGGGGCATACACAGTAACACAGGGCTGGGGAACCCGTCTTGCCGAAGACGGCGAGGATGGAAGAGGAATTGGAGGAGGAGGAAGAGGAGAAAGAACTGAAGGAGGAGGGGGAGCGGGAGGAGGGAGGAGGGAGGAGGATGAATAGGCGGATGAGCAGGAGGAGGAGGAGGAGGAGGAGGAGGAGGAGGAGCAGGAGGAGGAGGAGGAGGAGGAAAAGGGCGAGCAGAATGGCCAGAGGCTTCTTGGATGCATCTCGGAGTCTCTTCGGATGTCTTTTGGGAGCGTCCTGAAGGCCTCTTAGGGCGTCGTGGGGGCGTCTGGGCGGTCCCGGAGGTCTCTTGAAGCGTCTTGGGTGCCTCGGGGAGCCTCTTGAGGCCTCTTGGGGGTCTCTTGGGAGCTTCTTGGGGGCCTCTTTGGAGCCTCTTGGGGCCTCCTGGGCGCCTCTCGGGGCCCTATTGGGGCGCTCTTGGGGCCATCTTGGAGAAGATCGATCAAATAGGAAAAGCCTTTGGAAACATAGAGAACAAATGGGAAGCCTGTGGAAACAGAGGAGAAACATTGGAAACATATGAAAAACTTTGGAACCATATGAAAAGCCTTTGGTAACATATGAAAAGCCTTCGAAAACATATGAAAAGCCTTGGAACAACATATGAAACGCCTTTGGAAACATATGAGAAGCCTTGGAAACATATGAACAGCCCTGGAAACATAACGTAGCACCCCGCAATTGCGGATAAGAGTGAGGGGGCGGGCGCGGGCGACGCGGGCGTCGTCAAGCCGGCGGACCTCGTGGCCCCCACCTTCCCTGTCGATGGCGCCTTCCTCCTCCTCCTCCTCCTCCTCCTCCTCCTCCTCCTCCGCCTCCTCCTCCTCCTCCTCTTCCTCGTCCTCGTCCTCGTCCTCATCGTCATCGTCGTCCTCCTCCTCCACCTTGTCCTTCTCCTCCTCCTCCTCTTCTTCCTCGTCCTCCCTCTCCCCCCCTCGTCCTTCCATCATCGTCCTCCCATTGTCGTCATGTTCCTCGTCGTCGTCCTCCACTTCCCCCCCTCCCGATCCTCCCCCCTCCTCCTTTTCGTCGTCGTCGTCGTAGACGTCGTCGTCGTCGTCGTCGTCCTCCTCCTCCTCCTCCTCCTCCTCCTCCTCCTCCTCCTCCTCCTCCTCCTCCTCCTCCTCCTCCTGCAAAAGCAGCCCGCCGCAGGCGCCGAAAAATTTGGTTTGTACACTGAACGTGGTTTGGGTCGCGGGTGGGCCGCGGATTCTCCACCGGGAACGAATGCAAAAGATGCCCGCCGCAGGCGCCGAAAAAATTGGTTTGTACCCTGAACGTGGTCGCGGGTGGGCCGCGGTCTCTCCACCTAGAACGAATGCAAAAGATGCCCGCCGCAGGCGCCGAAAAATGTGGTTTGTACTCTGAATGTGGTTTGGGTCGCGGGTTGGTCGCGAGTTGGTCGCGGGGTGGGTCGCGGGCTCTTTACCTGGAAGGAATGCAAAAAAAGCCCGCCGCAGGCGCCGAAAATGTTGGTTTGTACCTTGAACGTGGTTTGGGTCGAAGGTGGGTCGCGGGTGGGTCGCGGGGTGGGTCGCGGGTGGGTCGCGGGTGGGTCGCGCGGGTGGGTCGCGGGTGGGTCGCGGGTGGGTGGGTCGCGGGTGGGTCGCGGGTGGGTCGCGGGGTGGGTCGCGGGGTGGGTCGCGGGGTGGGTCGCGGGGTGGGTCGCGGGGTGGGTCGCGGGTGGGTCGCGGGTGGGTCGCGGGGTGGGTCGCGGGGTGGGTCGCGGGGTGGGTCGCGCGGGTGGGTCGCGGGTGGGTCGCGGGGTGGGTCGCGGGTGGGTCGCGGGGCGGGTTGCGGGTGGGACGACGACAACAAACAACAACAACAACAAACAACAACAACAACAACAACAACAACACGAATCCGCACCGCGGAATCCCACTTCAGCCACGCACCCAGGGACAGTGAATGACCGTTCGGCCCCCTCACTCTGATAAACGCTTTGGAAAAATATGGAAAGCCTTTGGAAAACATTTGAAAAGCCTTGGAACACATATGGAAAGCCTTTGGACCATATGACAAGCCGTTGGAAACATATGAAAAGAAGTTGAAAAACACATGAAAAGCCTTTGGAAACATATGAAAAGCTTCTGGAAACATAGGACAAGTCTTGGATAACATACGGAAAGCGTTTGGAAACAGAGGAACAGCATTGGAAACATATGAACAGCCTTGGAAACATATGATAATCCTTTGGAAACATATGACAAGCTTTTGAAAACAGATGACAAGCCTTGGGGAAACATATGACAAGCCTTTGAGGGCTATCCTGCGGCCGTCTTGGGAAACATATGAAAAGCTTTGGAAGCATACGAAAAGCCTTGGAAGCATTTGAAAAGCTTTGCAAACATATGAAACGCTTTGGAAACATAAGAGAAGCCTTCGAAACATGTGAAAAGCCTTGGACACATAAGAAACGCCTTGGAAACAGATGAGAAGCCTTTGGAAAGCATATGAAAAGCCTTGGAAAACATATGGAAAGCCTTCAGAACATATGAAACGCCGTTGGAAACATATGAAAAGCCTTTGGAAACATATGAAAAGCCTTTGGACACATATGAAAAGCCGTTGGAAACATAGGAGCAGCTTTGGAGAACATATGAAAAGCCTTCGGAAACAGAGGAACAGCATTGGAAACATATGAAGAGCCTTGGAAACACATGAGAAGGCTTTGGACACATATGAGAAGCCTTTGAAAACATATGACAAGCCTTCGGGAAACATATGACAAGCCTTTGAGGGCTGTCCTAGGGCCATCTTGTGTCGTCTTTGGGCCGTCTTGGGGCCGTCTTTGGCCGTCTTGTGCCTGCCTGGGCGCGTACTGGGCCGTCCTGGGGGCGTCTTGGGAAAAGCCATTGAAAACATATGGAAAGCTTTTGGAAAACCATATAAACAGCCTTTGAGGGCTGTCCTGGGGCCGTCTTGGGTCGTCTTTGGGCCGTCTTGGGGCCGTTTCGGGCCGTCTTGGGCCTGTCTGGGTGCGTACTGGGCCGTCCTGGGGGCGTGTTGGGCCGCTTTGGCGCCGTCTCAGATCCGTCTTGGGCCGTCTTGGGCCGTCTTGGGCCCGTCTTGGGCCGTCTTGGAGCCGTCTTGGAGCCGTCTTGGACCGTCTTGTGCCGTCTTTGGGCCCGTCCTGGCGCTCTCCGGGACGCGTCTTGAAGCCATCTTGGGCTCTCTTGGAGCCGTCTTGGGCCGCCAAGAGCCTTTTGAGCACCCTCCGAAGCCATCCTGGGGCCCTCTTGGGCCGTCCTCGGACCGTCTTGGAGCGAAAAGGCTCCAGAGCAAAAAACAGTCAAACACCTAAGGACAATCAATGAGTTTTGCCTCTTGGCGCTCGTCTTCGCGCCGTCTTGGGCTTGTCTGGGCGCGTCCTGGGCCGTCCTGGGGGCGTCTTCGGCCGTCTTGGGGCCGTCCTGGGGCTGTCTTGAACCGTCTTGGACCGTCTTGGGCCCGTCTTGGGCCATCTTTGAGCCGTCTTGGGGCCGTCTTGGACCGTCGTCGGGCATCTGAAGCCCGTCGTGGCGCTCTCTTGAACGCGTCGTGGAGCCATCTCGGTCTCTTTTGAAGCTGTCGTGGGCCGTTTTGGTGCCCTCTTGGGCCGTCTTGGCACCCTCTTGGGTTGTGCCGGGCCCCTCTTGGGCCGTCCTCGGGCCGCCTTGGAGCGAAAAGATGTCAGAGCGAAAAATATTCAAACACCTAAGGAAAATCAATGATTTTTGCCTCTTGGCACTCGTCTGGGGGCCGTCGTGGGCCGTCTTGGGCCGCCCTGGGGTTTTCCGGGCGCGTCCTGGGCCGTCCTGGGGGCGTTTGGGGCTGTCTTGGGGCCGATTTGGAGCCGCCTTGGGCCGTCTTGGGCCGTCTTGGGCCCGTCTGGAGCCGTCTTGGACCCGTCTTGGGCCGTCTGAGCGGCCTCTTGGACCCCTCTTGGAGGCTGCCGGGCCCGTCTGGGGGCCTCTACGGAGCGTCTTCGGGACCGAAAAAGGCGTCTTCAAGAGCAAATCGGTACTCAGGCGACCGAGGCGCAATTTCAGCCACCCCAAATGGCCAGTGTTGAAGCCCAAAAGTGGTCAAATCCATTGTATTTTACGATCGATTCTGCATGTCGGCATGTTCGGTCTTAGAAGCGATCTTGGAGGGGTTGACACCGTTATGGCCGCCCATGTTGGGACCCCAGGGAAGGGGGGGAGGGGTGAACCCCTCCCCAGGGAGAAGTTGATGCCTCTAAGCCACCGGCCGCCCAGAGGGCTGGTGGGACTACTACTATATGAGATTATACTTATTATGACTTCTATTAATATTATTAGTATTTCATTTATTGTTGCTACCACTATCATCATTACAACTACGGTTTTCATTATTACAGTTAATACTCGTACTATTATTATGTTTATTCGTAGCATCACTACTATTACAGCTATTTGTTATTACTAGGACTAGCTTTATCACTTGAATCGTTACTCCTATTATTACTCTTGTAGTTACTATTATCAGCATTGCTATTATTATTATCAGACTGCGTAGCATTGTTACCAGTATGTTGATTGGTTGTACTATTGATATTGCAGTTGTCCGTTAATATCATTAGTATTGATGTTGTTAACATCCGTACTTCTTAGTTGTATTATTTATGTGTTTGCTTTTACTGCGATCATTACTATTAATATTAATGCTATCGTTTTTTTCTATTAGGCCTTTTACTCTTACTATTTCTATTGTAATCGCGTCTGAGTCTCATTATTATCATTACTAGTGTGTTTACTATGACCATTGCAGCTCTATTATACGTATTACCATTGTTATTGAATATGTGTATTATTAGTATGAGTACCAGGATTCTAATTCTCAGTAAAACATCATCCATGTGTATGCTTACTGTCAGTAGTTCTATTAGTCTTTCTAGTATAGCTACTATTATTATTTATCGGAGTATGCTTATATCTATCATTCGTGTTATACGTATTTCTAGTTGTATTATCGTCCTTATCGTTCGTGTTACTATCATCATCTCTAGTATTGGTAACATGATCATTCTTACGATCAGGTTTAGTACTTTCATGATTATTAATTTTAGTATTAGTAGTAGTAGTAGTAGTAGTGCTCAGTACCAGTGGTAGTATGATGCTTTATTGTCAGTATTCTACATTAGTAACACTAGTATTAGTAACTGTTTTCACAATGATTATTACGATGTGCCTTCTTGCTACTACTAGTTCGCTATTGATCTTAGTTTCATGATGAGCACTGTTAGTATTACGCTTAGTAGTCGTATTATGATTACCGTTCTTAGTCTTACTATGTTGCTTACCATTGTTATCATCGCATTACCATTATTATTATGATTGTAATTGCAAGTTTTTCTTTTACTAGTACCATGACTAGAATTAGTATTGTTATTATTTGTGCTACTACTGTTGTTCAGTACGACCAGCATTGCGGTTATCATTATCATCGCTCCGATTTGTTTAGTATTGGCTCTTACGAGTACTCTTATTATGATTATTGCCATTACGTTTATTAATACAATTCCTATCACCATTGTTGTATAATCAGTATTACCACTATCAGTAATATGTCTTACTAGCATTGTTATTCTGATTAGTATTACTAGTCTGATTTTTTACTGGCACAATTATTTATATTATTTTTAGTATTCTCGTTGTTCGTATTACATTAGGTTGCTGCTGTTACTACTAGTAATATTATTCTCACGATTATACTTGTCACCACCATTTGCATTATTATGATTATTTGTCGTTATCATTCGTACTATTATTTTGATGAGTTTCATCATTATTATTCCTAGTATTATTATTATCACTAGTGGTAGCATTATCGTTGTTACTATTCTAACTACTATGCTTGATATTACTAGTACTATCACTATTAGTATTACTATTACTTGTCGTAGTAGATCCTTTGGGGCAGACTTTCTTTTCGACAGACCCTAGATCGGACAGCTCCGCGGGTTTGGGAAGCATGCGCGCATGCAAGACATCGGCAGGGGCTGGCGCGCCAGCGCGAAACCGGGGCTCCCGAGCCCAAACCAAGGGCGTGCCTCTCCGGCTCCCCACGGTGGAAGTCACACGTAAGGATGAGGACTCTTTGCAAGGCACCCCTTCATTCTGTTACCCCTCTCCCTCTCCGCTGTCCTCTGGTGTCCCTGTGATTCGAGGTTGCGCTTGGCCTCCTCAGGGCCAGGTTCCTTGATGGCCATCCGTAGACAGGACCTCCACTGCGCAAGAAAACGGTCTCTGGAGCTCTCCGGGGCACCATCCTGACCAGTTTTTCGAGGCGGATCCAGCCGTGGCGACGAGGAGGCCCCCTGGATGCCCCTGATGCCAAAAAGGCAGAAGAAAAACAGACAACTAAAACTATTGAGAAAACAGACATAAAAATCAAACAAAACATGGGGAAATCTGGCAAACACCCTAAATGTGACCCCAGTAAGGATCATCCTTAAATCTGACCTCCGCGCGCGTCCGACGAGTGGCCGCTGAATCGAGGGGCGCGCCGGCTGCTTGGAGGGAAGAGTCTTGCGAGGTTGTCACGGGTTCTCCAAATTGTTTCAGGGAATTCGAAAAGGTTGTTTTCATGTGTTTAACCGTTTTGTAATGTTTCTCATGGTTTTCAATGGTTTTTAATGGCTTCAACATTGTTTTTGTTTGACGATTTTCAAACGGTATTCATTCCCTTCTCAGGCTTTGCAACAGGGGTTCTCACGTGCTTGTGTTGCAGGGCCGGTGGCGGGTTGGCGCCAGCGGCAAGCTCCTCGTGGCTCAACGGTTCAGTTCGCCGCGCACATCCAAAAGGTATCCTTTTGAGTCGCGGAGCAGAGCAGAGCAGAGCAGGGCAAGGCAGGGCAGTGCATACAATAGCATGTAATAGCAATCGCATGAGCATGAGCATGAGCATGAGCGCTCGCTCTCACTCTCGCTATCGCTCCCACACTAGCACTAGCACGCTCGCGCTAGCACTAGCACTAGCGCTAGCACTACCACTAGCGCTAGCACTAGCACTAGCACTAGCATCAACATTAGCACTAGCATATCGTTGGCATTATCATAAGCATTAGCATTAGCATTAGCATTAGCATTAGCATTGCATATCAAAACGCAGCATTGCATAGCATGGCACTGGCACTAGCACTAGCACTAGAGCTATATAGTACTAGCACTAGCACCAGCACCAGCACCAGTAATAGCACAAACACTAGCATCAGCATTAGCACCAGCACTGGCACTAGCATTAGCACTAGCACTCGCACTAGCACTAGAAGTGGCAACAGCCATGGTTTTATCATTAACATCCGTATCAGCATTCGCACTAACATTAGCATTTTCATTAGCATTAGCATTAGCACTTGCATTGGCATTGGCACTGGCATTGGCATTGGCATTGGCATTGGCACTTGCATTGGCGTTGGCATTATGGTGACAGGTTTGCTTATGGTGACAGGTTTGCTTATGATGAGCTTCGAATGGATTTACACCTTGCAGGGTCGTTTTGCAGGGGCTTTGGTCAGTAGCCGTCGCACTTCAAACTTAATGCCAGTTCAGCCTTCGCACCAAATGGTCAGTAGCCATTTTGGTTCAATTCTGTAAGTGCCGCTGCTTGCGCGAAGCATTGGCGCAGCGCTGTGTTCTGCATCCCGCGGTTGACTCCTCGGGAACCAGGCTGGGCATGATACAGAGCACAGAGCACAGCGGGACCCGCAATTGGTGTGTCACTCCACCGCCGCCATATGCCAACCAGGCCACTGTCGAAGACAATGTTTTGCCGGAGGGGATCCGGAAAGCACATCGCAAAGAGCTGTCCGGCAAGTCTGTGGGCTATGCGAAAGGGTTAGAATTCACGCGCGCAGCGACGACGAGGTCTGGTCCATGGCAGCTGTTGGAATTGAAGAAACGCGGTGCCCCGCTCGACAACCCGAATGCATGCAAGAAACATGCAGCGGCAACTACCCCGGCTTCTTTCCGTGACCTGCTGGACAGGTACCACGTTGCAGCAATTGCTACAAGCACGAACGCGGATGCAGTTTTAGACGAGCTACTTTCGCAAATGAAATGCGGTGTGTGTGTGTGTTGAGAGAGAGAGAGAGAGAGAGACAGAGAGAGAGCTCGATAAAAGGCGTGCCGACCGAGGAAGACGCCGTTGGCTTGGGCGTTTGGATGACCCTTGCGCGCTCGATGAGGACAGTGGCGCTCTCGTCGTGTACACAGGCCCCGCCGACGGAGACCTCCCCGGGTGCGTAGCGGAGGCGGAGCTTATCCATATGCGCCATTCCAAGAAGCGCCCGCCCCGACCAGCGCGCTTGAACTTCATGCGAGCCAATTTCCTTTTCTTCTCCACGAGATTGGGGGGGCGACGTCAAGAAATGGGTTTTCGATCTAGCTTCGCGCATTGGGGTTGCCCAGAATCGGTTGCTACGCGGCGGGCGATGCCAGCGCAGAGACGAAGAAGAAAACGAAGAAAAAGCAAGCCGCGCAGCGTATGTCACAGTGGAAGCGGCTGATAGTGGACGATGTGAGCATGGTCAGCGCGAACTTCATTGCAGAGCTAGACTCGCACTTGCGGTCGTGCATGTCGGCTGCAAGCGACACGAAGGTAGGTGGAGACGGCGTGGCCAGGCCCTTCGGGGGCGTGAATGTGCTGTTCTGCGGGGGCTTTTATCAGTTGGAGCCGCCATCAGGGACAGCCATTAATGCATTTCCCACGTCGTATTTTATATATATAACCGTTTTTTGGAAAACAATGAAAAAAAAAGAGGGGCATCAAAAAATAATTGGGGGGGGGGAAAAAAAAAAAAAAAAAAAAAAAAAAAAAAAAAAAAAAAAAAAAAAAAAAAAAAAAAAAAAAAAAAAAAAAAAAAAAAAAAAAAAAAACGCGAGGATGTACGCGCCGGGTGCCACGGAGGACCACGGACAGTATATCTTTTGGGGCGCTGGAGGCGAAGGGGCAGCGCATGGAATGACAGAGTTGACGGAATGCAAGCGCGTGGGGGATCAAGACGACTGGTTTCTCGCAGTGCAGGACGAGTTCCGCCGAGGGGCGTTGTCTGAACGCACGCGCAGTTTTTTTGCATGGCAGACCGACGGATGTTCCGGGGTCGTGGGTGAACGGCGCACCGTTGCGCGGAAGCGCGCGTTGTCTCCAAGACATAGAGGCGATTGCGAAGCAAAACGATCTCGAATGTGACGCTTGCAAAGCTGAGCGGGAGAAGAGAAAGGTCGTGGCGACGTCGCCAGAAGGCGCGCGGTTTCGGGAGGGGAAATTTTTTGAAGCTGTCACCATTTATGCGAACCAGGACATTCGTTGCCACGTTGGGAAGCAGAGAGCTGTGCAGTGGGCGAAGGGGCGAGGAGAACAGCTGCTGCGGGTCGCAGCCAGGGGCCGCCCTTGCCACGGGGGGGAACAGAGGCGTCCGCACACGGTGGAGGATCAGATGCGTTGGCTGGGGTACCGCGAGAGGGAGTGCGCAAGCTTGCCCGGCTGGCTGCCGTTGGCCAAGGGGGTGCCCGTGGTTTTGGGTGATCACTTGGATCGGTCAAAGAAGCAGCTTCTGCGGGGCCGCACAGCGACGACCCATGGATGGGCGATGCACGAGGATGAGGTCGTTGGAGATGAAGAAGAGGAAGTAGTGATGCATCTCCCGAGAGTGATTGCGTTGGACTTCCACGCCAAAGAGTGGCACCTGCCAGGGCGGGGGCCGGGGCTGCATCCGATCTTCCCGTCGACAGGGCGGCAGTGGTTCTTGGGCGGAGATCGGAAGCATCCAGTATTGAGTGCGAAGCGCTCGCGGTTCATGATCACCCCGGCGTTGGCAGCAACGGCGCACTCTGCGCAGGGTCGAACCATGGCCGCAGTGGTAGCGGACCTTGAAAGAGATGTCAAGTTACGCTGCCATCGCGCGCGTGCGGAGGCGGGGGATTTGCAGGCCTTTCGACAGGAAGCCGCACAACGCGGGGGAGATGCCAGGCGCGCAGAATTTGTTGCAGGTGCTTCGCGGGGATAAAGTGGACTGGGGCGAGTGGGAAGCGGAACTAATGCCACGAGACCAGTGCGAGCGCTGCCGGCGGAGGTTGTTGGTAGAGGCGTTCACGAAGTGCGAGTTCCAGAGAAGGGAAAGGCCGGCGCTCTGCAAAGCGCGCGCGGAGGAAATGAAAAAACGCGGACGAAAAATGATGCACAACGCGCAGTGGGCGGGCAACGAAAGCAGAGGGTGACGACGCGGCACGCCGTGGCAGCGGTCGGAACGCGGGCGCGGCGGCTGACGACGGGGAGACGAAAAGGATTAGGACAATGCGCCGCGCGAAGCGCAGCCATGTCAAAGCCAAGCAGAATTCGCGGAAATGGGAACGCGAAGTGGAACGAGAGCGTCGGAACAGTGCGATGTTTGAGCAAGAAGTGTCTGAAGCTGTTTGAAGAGCAGGCGGAAATGACGGATGCTCCGAAGAAGCACAATGCTGCGGGGGAGAGGTCCTGTCGGACATGCGCGGTGGAGCGAGAGAATGAGGTGCGACGGGGAAATGCGGAGGCAGCGAATCGCAAACGGCAAGCCGAGGCGGACGCGAAACCGCCGACGCGCGCGGCGTGCGGAGGAGCGTTCTCGGACACGAATCACCTGAAGCATAAGCAAGACAAAAATCATCGAGGGGCGAAAGAAACCAAAGTGGCGCGCGGAGGCTGCCAGGAACTCGGGTTCACAGCCCGCAGTTGCCAGGCGTAGCAGTGCAGCGGCGCGTGCAAGAGAAGATTGCCGAAGTCGGCGTTCCCCGTGAACCCTGCCCACGTCGCGCGCGATGCAAGAAAGGGCACCCTGAAATGCAAGACTTGCAAATGATGCCCAATCGGGCGCGCGCGCTGGGGAGGTAGGGGGGGGGGGGGGGATGGGGGGCAAGGCGGAGGGTGGGGGGAGAAGAATCATGGAGGATGAGGATGAGGCGGGGGAGGAAGAGGAGGAGTAGGGGAGGAGGAGGTGGAGGACGAGGAAGGGGAGGGGGAGGAGGACGGGGACACAGAGACGAAGCTCTGGGCACGCCTCTCGGGGGCCTCTGGAAAGCAGTTTTGAACCCACTTGGCGGCCGAGGTGGAGAAGGAGGAGGAGAAGGAGGAGGGGAACACAAAAACAAGACTCTGGGTTAAGAATTATGGGTTAGAGGCGTCTTGCACCAGCTTGGGACGAATGTGGAGCCAGGTTTTGCCGCCGTGGGGTCGACTTAGGCCGAGTTTGGGAGGCGTCCTGAGCCATGTTGGGATCCTCTGGGGCCGTCTTGGCGCGCGGAGGCTGAGGCGCGGAGGCCGTCTTGGCGCGCGGAGGCACGCCTTTTTCGGGGGCCTCTGGAAAACAGTTTTGAACCCACTTGGCGGCCGAGGTGGGGAAGGAGGAGGAGAGGGAGGAGGGGAACACAAAACAACAAGACTCTGGTCTACGAATTATGGGTTAGAGGCGTCTTGCACCAGCTTGGGACGAATGTGGAGCCAGGTTTTGCCGCCGCGGGGTCGATTTAGGCCGAGTTTGGGAGGCGTCCTGAGCCATGTTGGGATCCTCTGGGGCCGTCTTGGGGCCCTCTCGGAGCGCCGCGGGGCGATCTTGGGGGCTCTGTAGGCGACGCGAGCCGACGGAAGCCGGGAAAGACAACGATTGCAGACATGTTCAAAAACGCGATGGACATGTAATGAACTGCGTAATGTGCGCCTCTTTCATATGTCCTGAGGGTCATATTGGGTACTTCGTGGACGATACTGAGGGCCTTTGAGGCCATCTTGAGGCCATCTTGGGCCATGTTGGAACTATCTTGAGCTGTCTGGGAGCCACCTTGGGCCGTTTGGGAGCCATCCTGGGCCGTCTTGGAGCAATCGCGTCCTCGAAAGCGCGAGTTCGTTTGATGTAGTGTGCAAGCGCACTGCCGCCGTCGTGCCTGGGTCGTTGGCATGAGGGCGCGCGTGCCGGGGAGGGAAGGCGGGATGGGGGAGAGAGGGATGGGTGGTAAGGCGGAGGATGGGGGGAGAAGAATCATGGAGGATGAGGATGAGGCGGGGGAGGAAGAGGAGGAGTATGGGGAGGAGGAGGTGGAGGATGAGGAAGGGGAGAGGGGGGGAGGACTGGGACACAGAATCGAAGCTCTGGGCACGCCTCCCGGGGGCCTCTGGAAAGCAGTTTTGAACCCACTTGGCGGCCGAGGTGGAGAAGGAGGAGGAGAAGGAGGAGGGGAACACAAAAACAAGACTCTGGGTTTAGAATTATGGGTTAGAGGCGTCTTGCACCAGCTTGGGACGAATGTGGAACCAGGTTTTGCCGCCGTGGGGTCGACTTAGGCCGAGTTTGGGAGGCGTCCTGAGCCATGTTGGGATCCTCTGGGGCCGTCTTGGGGCCCCCTTGGGGCGCCGTGGGGCGATCCTGGGGGTTCCGTAGGCGACGTGAGCCGACGGAAGCCGGGAATGGCAACGATTGCAGACATGTTCAAAAACGCGATGGACATGTAATGAACTGCGTAATGTGCGCCTCTTTCATATGTCCTGAGGGTCATATTGGGTACTTCGTGGGCGATATTGAGGGCCTTCGAGGCCATCTTGAGGCCATCTTGGGCCATGTTGGAACTATCTTGAGCTGTCTGGGAGCCACCTTGGGCCGTTTGGGAGCCATCCTGGGCCGTCTTGGAGCAATCGTGTCCTCGGAAGCGTGATTTCGTTTGATGTAGTGTGCAAGCACAATGCCGCCGTCGTGCCTGGGTTGTTGGTATGAGGCTTGTGCGGTGACCGCTGGGATCTCTTGGAGGGCTCCTCGCGGGACTCCTGGATACAGTTTCGAAGCCTCTTGGGGGCCGTTGTGGGACCGTTTTGGGGCCTTTTGGTGGCCTTTTGGGGCCTTTTGGCGGCCCCAATCCGCAGTCTCCCTGAGGTTGACGCTTCCCGGCTCGAGCGCTCTGAGTTGGTGGCGACGTTGGCTTCATCTACCAAGTGCGGCCAGACACATATTGCCCATGCGTGCCAGAAGAAGTTGGACGAGCTCGACAAATGCCCTCCTCCTCAGCCGCCGCTCGAGACCCGTCTCTCAAAGGCACGCTGGGCCCTCAACAATTAACGCGGCAAACTCAAGAGAGCCATGGACAAGCACCATAAGCGGCAACAAAACCTGGAGCAGCACTGGGAGCACGTGGTCTCGCTCAAGACCCACCTGGACGTGCTTCAGGCCGAATGCGACAAGCTGGCAGCATCGGTTCGCTCAGCTACCCCTGCACCTGAACCCAAGCCCACACTCTCCCTCTCGGCGCTCTTGGAGGATAAGCTCGACGGCTTCGTCATCGATTTCGGCGACGTTTTCTCCATGGGCGGGGAGGAGGGGCTGGGCGATGACGAATTACGCCAAGCAGAAGAACGACGGGAGGCCCTCGTCAAGGGCCTCCAGGAGGGCGCTAAGAAGCTCTTCGCAGATGCGGCCACCAAGGCCACGGAGGCGCGAACCGCTCACCAGCAGCAGATGGACCGACTTGCCTCCAAGCGACGCCGAGCCGAGGACGGCAACGGCGAGACCCAGGCCACGCCAGGGGGAGCGGCTGCCTCTGGAGCTGCTGCGACTCCAGCGGCCGAGGGAACGCCGCCTGCGCCCTCAGCGCCCCAGGAGCCCTCGGCATCGGCCGCTTTCGAGAATGGGCTCGCACGCAGACAGCAGCAGATGGGATCAAGCTCCTGACCATGCCCCCGCTGAAAGCGTGGCCGGTGAATCTTTCACTGGTGCTGGTGGCTCCGCTACTCAGCATCCAGCGCACTTTCAGACGGAGAAGGTTTGGCATCTCTACTTTCGCAATCTCTCGACTTGGGGCCCTGCGGCCAAAGGCCTCATTGATGAACGACACTAGGACGGCACCCTACTTGTGGAGACTCATGCTGGCGAGGAGCACTCGGATGACCTTCTTCGGCACTGGAGCAAGAATGGCTACAAAGCTATCTGCACACCTACCAGGCCGACTGAACGTGCCAAGCTTTCTGGAGGCACGGTTGCGGGCATGATGAACACCTTCACCACTTCCTCTTTCAAGCACCTTGCCATGACTAAGGCGCAGCAGATCGGCATGAGAGACCTCGCATCCACCAAGGGGAACGTCGATTTCCACGACTTTGTTCCCATCGTATGGCATAACAACGGCACATCGATATGCATCGCGGCGGCACGTCTTACTTGCCCCATTGGCATTCGAGGCATCAACCTTCAGAAGTTCGCGACCCTTGGCGGTTTCAGCGAGGGCTTGGGCATCCCGTGGGCCATCTTTGCTGACTGGAACGTTCCACCGTCTACCCTGATGCAGTCAGGGTGGCCCACCGCGATTGGGGGGGCCCCAGTCGCCCCCACAGACGTGGAACCCACTTGCAGCATCGGCTCAGGATCCATGTTGGACTACGGCATTGTCTCACCGCATGCGCGGCTTCTTATATCTAGCCTCACAGCAGACACATCAGTGGTTGTGGCCCGCACGCAGTAGCTGGCAAAGCTCACTATGGACTCAAGGTTGATCTTCGAGCTCGAGCTGTGCTGGCCCAGGCTCGTTTTTATTCTCTGCCACGTTCTTTCACGCATCAGCCTCTCCCTGGGAGAAAGGCAGACCCTACTAGCAAAAGATCTCGCAAGGCAGCTACTGCGGCAGATACGGAGCAGAAGAAGCTGGTCAAGTCGGAGACGGCCCTGACCACAACCAACTATCCCAGGGTTGCCGCCGCCCAAGCTCACCTTTGCTGATCTGGAGGAGGAGTCCTCCGATGCTGAACCTGAGCAGGACCTGCTCCCCGACCTCATGATGGAAGACCCTGGAGACCTTGGAATGGGGGGGGTCCCTCCAACGTGGACGTGGGCAATGAGGAGTTAGTTGCACCCACCCCAGGTCCCCTCAATACAGCAGCAACTTTCCCGCGGTGAAGTCTGGCGCAGCGCTGGCCTTGCTGGCTCAGACTTCCCCAGCGAGCCCACGGATTTCATCCAGCAAACTCTCGCATTTCTTTCAAGTCTCGCAGTTTTCAGCCCTCCATCTTGGGAGATTATATGGCAATTGGGTTTCTGTGTTTGAGAATGTCTACATAAAAATGCCGGACCTCTGACCCGATACAGCCAGTTCGTTTACTGGGCGAGCGGCTGCGGGACATTTCAGAGTGGCACCTATCAAGGCGCCAAAGCAGTACATGGTTCAGGCTGACCCCGCCACGAAGTGGCGGGCTATTCTTCTGGCGCGTTCTGAGGAGCTGACCAGGTAGTTCGAGGGTCCACCCAAGAGCGTGGCCATCCGTGGCCGCATCAAGGAGCTGGTTTGTACCTTGCCCACCTCAGCAGCTCTTCCCCTGTCGCCGACGGCCAGGAGAAACTGGACGGCTACCCTACACAGAATCAATCATCCTACCCTTGCTCAGCTAAAGCGGCCCCAGATAACAATCGAGAGTAATGCAGTTCGGGCGCGGCGATTTTCAGCCACAGCCTCACTGCGAGGTTTCGATTCCTTGATCCTCACCATGGCCCCCACCACCTCAGGCAAGCTCTACGACTTCATCAGGCACCCGCCAGTCGCGCTGAGCGAGATTCGAGTGGCTCAAGGGACCATGGCGACTCCCGTTGAGATCATGACAACCAAGCGGGACTGGTGGGAAAAGGCCCGGAGCAGCAAACGGTTCGACAAACAGAGGGTGATGGACGCTTTCGCTAAGGCCCGTCAGAAAGCCTTGGGCACAGATTTGGAACCCATCTCAATCGAGCAGATCAGACATATTCTACAGCGTATCTCTCCCGAGAAAGCCAAAGGATGCGAGGCTCTCAGCATCGACGACCTCCGACGCCTACCTGATCAAGCTTTACAGACGTTAGTTGACATGTACCATGAAGTGGAGAAATGTGTCTCGTGGCCGTGGCAGCTCATGGTGGTTTTCATCAGTCTATTGCCGAAGTCGAATGACGACGATCCTGCGATAGGAGTGACATCATTACTGGTTCGACTTTTGGGGGCCATCAGGAGCCCACTGGACCGCGAGTGGTGCGCCCAGGCAGCTGGTCATTGGGATGGGGTCATTGCAGGATCCTCCTCCCTGCGAGCGGCTTCGGTCCGAAATTTTGGTGACGAAGCAGTCAGGATGCCCCCTCACGGGGATTTGATTCACCTGGAAGTTTTTTGGGATCCCAAGGCGGTCTATGATTCCCTGGACTGGGTAGCACTCATCACCACCGCCGAAGATCGCAATTTTCCCCCGCACACGCTGGCGCTGACAATGCAGCAATGTTTCGCTCCTAGAGTCCTCAAGGAGTCGGGCCGTTTTTCTCTTCCTATTCAGTCTCAAAAGGCAATGGCTGCAGGACTGAGGCCAGCGGTTGATCTCTCGCGCTGCATTCTTTACCGAACACTTGAAAAGATGTGTGAGGCTCACACCCCTGTTGCTATCAAGTCATGGGTAGACGACCTCAACACTCGCATCACGGCCCCACCGAAGTTTGCAGTCGACCAGCTCACCAAAGTTGCCACCATCCTGCGGGGCGACGACAAAGAGTTGGACCTCATCATCTCGCCGAAGTCGAACACCCTCAGCTCATCTGTCTTGGCCGGGGTTGCCCTGGAGGCCAACTTGAAGCAGTTGGGGCTTGCAGTGCCGTACAAAGATCGAGTTGTGGACTTGGGCTTTGACCGAGGCAACATACGATATGGTCAAGCTAAGCATAAGAAGCGAGCTGAGAAGGCTCGCTTCAGATTTCGCAAGATTGGTAGCCTGGCCAGGGGCACTCTGGCACATCGAAGGATAGGATTACGTCTTGCAGTCACTGCCGCCATGCCGTGTGCTTCCTACGCTGGAAAGAGGCACGGCACCCCTCCATCGGATCTACTTCAGCGGCGCCGGGCTCTGGGGCGCATCCCACGCAAGGGCTCCAGCCAACGCTCGCTGACCGCCCAGCTCCAGTTGGACATGGGCCACTCGGACCCTGCGATCACTACGGCCATGGACGCGATCAACTCGCGGGCGCTCTTCCCGGCCACCTCCGGCATCGACAGGCAGCTGATTGAGACGACCTGGGCCAGAGTTGTAGCGGACATTTTGGCCCGACAGCAAAGCACTTGGTCTCGCCATATTTGGGGAATTTGCTCGGCCACGGTCTGCTTGCTTCTGAGGTACTCTTGGGGGCCCCTGGGCCCTTGGAGGTGGGCGAGCCCCGATGGTATCGAGTTTTACGCCCCGCCTGAAAAGCACAAGGCTGGGGTGCTGGACTTTTCTGATTTGAAGCAGGTGTTTGTTTCTTTCCATCCAGCGGTCCTGGGCCGCTGCCTCGGAGGAATATCTGGGGCTTGGTCTCGAGCGAGGAATCCCTGATATTGGGCCTCTCCGCGGTTTTCTGAGGAGCCTCAAGCGAAAGGGAGAGTATGCGCTGTCTGGAGTCCACCAAGCCATCGCGACTGGTAACTTGTGGCCAGCCCAGCGAGCTCACGATTGCAATCCCGAGGTGGACCCCGTGCGCCCCCGTTGCAAAGAGGCCCCAGAGACCCCGAGACATGCCCACTGGGCATGCCCGTGCAACAATGTTTTGGAGGGCATAGCTCCAGTTGCTGTCGTGGAACGAGCGCGGCTGGACTGCGAAGTGCTGCCCTGTTTCTGGCACCGAGGCCCGGTGCCAAGATCGCGGGTTGAAGTGGACCCCCCCCAATGATTTCCCCCCACCTCTCGACCTCAGCCTCTCGCCCTCGGAGTTGGATTTCCCCTGCGGCGCGGCGCTCGGAGCTGGCGATGCCAGCCGGGGGGGGGGGGGGGGCACTCAGCCGATCCTAGACTCAGGCGCATTGGTTGGCCCACCATTATTTTCCAGGATGGAAGCCACCTCCAGGCGAGCAGATTGTCGGAGATCAAATCCTGGGGCGGGCCACTGGAATCCAAACAATCTGCGAACAGGGGAGAGCTCCGAGCTTTCGGAACCTCCCTGAGGGCCGCGAGGCCCATTCCGATCGAAGTAGAACGTCATTTTATCACCGATAGCGCGTATATCCCCCGCGGTTTCTCAGCTATAATGCGCGGAGGGTTTCCCACCAGCAACGCTACCGATTGGTTAGAGCCCCAAGGGGTGGTCAGAGACACCCCTGGGCTAGTTGCGCGGCTCTGCAAGGTTGAGTCCCACCTTTCGGTCGCTGAAGCCCAGGGGCGCTCGATCCCGCTGTCACATTTCTTTGCGAATCAAAGAGCGGACGAATTGGCTGAGGTTTTTGCGGAGGAAGCCCAGCGCAGCGTGCTCAGATTGAGTTGGTTGTTAAGGTCGCGGCGGTGGTCAGGAAGCATTTAGCCTTGGCCCTCCTTGACTGCGCCTCCCACCGTGTCCCTCCCCCGCCGCGGCCCAAGATTGAACGTCCGAAACTCTCGATGCATGCTCGTGAGACTTTAAAACTCAGCCGTGCCCTGAGTAAGTCACAGCACAAGGTCCCGAACCCGCACCGCCCATTTTGGCAGTGTTCCTTGTGTGACGGACGCGCGGATAGGAAATTCGCCGTCGATTTTCTGAATACGCCGCGCCGCGCTGTTGCTCGCTTTGTGGAGCCGGCTTTTTTTCTGGCGAGTCATTCACCAGACTCACCGACTCCAGACGGGGGTCCAGGGCACGGTGTTTTGCTTTGCGCGTGGTTTGCATGGCCGATTTCGGGTCCGCTCCGATGACCTGAGCAAGCCATGTCGACCGATCACGCGCCGTGGGCGCAAGAATCTGGCGGCCCTCCTCCTGGGCCAACTTCCACAACAGAGGGCAAAGCAGTGCAGAACGGTTTTCTCTACTAAACGATCTCTTTAGGTTGGCCAGCTCTTTGTTCCCCCCCTCGCGGGGCTCCAGATTTCCTGTTTCATGAACAGTGCCATGGTATTGGCGCGGGGGTTCATGGAGCCCCGACCGCGGCCTTCCCTTCTTGTCTCGTCTGCATGCTACTATGTGTCCTTTTCGTTGGAGCGGGAGGCGGCGGGACCTTGATCGCTCTGCCCAGCTGGTCGTTGGCCGCATCTGGAGGGCCCGCCACGGGGGCGCTGGCGCAGGGAGCGAGACGGGCCCACACCTGGGGCAGACCAGGGGCCGCCCAGGCGTCCGCCCTCAGGGTTAGGCACACCTGGGGTTTCCTGGCCGTCGTCCTGGCGCCGCCCTGCTTCGTTTCAGTATGTATAAGGCCCGATTGGGACGGAACCCCAGGGCAGATTTCAGTGTGCATGCCCCACATCTGGGGCGAGACATGCCGTCGTCCTGGCGCTCGTTGCACCTGGGGCGACAGGTCCCGTCGTCCTTGTGTGGGTGGTCGATCTGATTTCTTCGGTGGCTACACTGCCACCTTGCGTTTTCTCGTGCATGGCGGTGCAGGTTACGCAGCCTGCCCTAGTGCCCGAGCCTTGGGGTACCGCCTTTTTTCTCGCGGTGTGCATGCTGTGTGCGCGCGTGCGCGCGTTGCCCTGCACGAGTGTCAGGCGCCCCGCCTCAGGGGGAAGGAGCGCCGCACACTTTTTTATCCCTCCTTTCGGCGGTGCTGGTTACGCAGCCAGCCTTAGTGCCCGAGCCTTGGGGCACCGTCGGGTTGGAGGGATCTCAGGGTACTCGAGCACGGGGGTGGGCGCAGGCCCGCCCCGACCGTGGCTCAACTTTCTCGGTGCTGTTGCGGCTATGGGCGCAATGCCACACCTGGCTCCAGCACCGCCTGCGTCGGCGGCACACGATTGCGCAGTCTGCCCGTCGCCCCCGCTCGATTGCGCAGTCTCGAGCGGGGCGACGCCTCATCCCCTGCGCTTTCGCGCCCTTCAGTATAATAATACTACTAGTACTACTACTACTACTACTACTACTACTACTACTACTACTACTACTACTACTACTACTACTACTACTACTACTACTACTACTTCTACTTCTACTTCTACTACTACTACTACTACTACTACTACTACTACTACTACTACTGCTACTACTACTACTACTACTAATAATAATACTAATACTAATACTAATACTAATACTAATACGAATACTAATACTAATACTAATACTAATACTAATACTAATACTAATAATCAGAAGAAACAAAAAACTTATGCGGCCGACTTGGGGCGGAAGGCTCGGATTGTCGGTCCGGGCTCCTCCTCTTGGGCCCCTCTTGGGGCCGTCTTGGGGCCCTCTTGGGCCGTCTTGAGGGCCTCTTGGGGCGTCTTGGCGCTCTCTTGGGCCTACTTGAACGTCTCTTGGGGGCCTCTTGGGGCGTCTTGGGGAGGTCTTGGGATGCTCTTGGACCATCTTCAACGCCGTGGAGGCCGACAAGTCGTATATGATCAAAATGTACGCTTTCCCATAGGAATTTGGCGAGTTTCAGTTTGTCGGGCCTTTTGAGGACTGCTCTTGGAGGCCTCTTGGGCTGTCTTGGAGGCCTCTTGGCTCGTCTTGGGGCCATCTTGGGCGTCTTGGAGCGCTCGTTTGGCGTCTCAGGGCCCTCGTGGGCCGTCTTGGAGGCTTCTTGGAGCCTTCTGGGCCCGTCGTGAGCCCCTTGTGGGCCCAAAAAAGCCCCGTGGTGCGCTCGGAGTCGGCCCGGGGGGGGGGGGGGTCGAATCTCCGGTTTGGGGTCCCTGGGGGGGATAATGGGGGGGGAACTATCTCACACGCCTAGAGACCCACAAGGGGTCGGCGGATTCTGGACTGCTTTCAGTCCCTCGCGTGGGCGCTGTGCATGTTGGCGGTCATCATGCACGTATTTGCCATAATGTTCACCCAAGACGTCGAGAACCACTTGACTCAGCTAAAGGACGCGTTGTCGCCACCAGATCCTTTGCTCGCTGAGCATTTCGGGGACCTCTTCGTGACCTTGCCCAGCTTGTTCCATACCAGTTTAAGTGGCATCAGCTGGTACACCCTCACCAAAGCACTGACATACAACCCAGTGATGACGTGGCTGTTCATCTTCTACACGGCCTTTATTCTTGTGGCCGTGCTCAATATTGTTACCGGCGTTTTCGTGAACGAGGCCGTGCAGACAACGCTTTCTCAGAGAGAGTTTTTAGTCGAGAAGCAGATACATCAGAAGTTTACGTGGTGCCTGGAGATGAAGAGTCTGTTCGAATCTTTGGACTCGGAGGGAAATGGCGGTATCAGCCTGGAGGTGCTCCGGGAATGTCTTGAGAACGCCCGCGTGCAGTCCTACTTCCAGGCGTTGGGTCTGGAGCCTTACGATGCCGAGCAGTTGTTCTTCCACCTGGACAAGGATTTCTCGGGGGAGGTGGACCTGGACGAGTTCCTGCAGGGCTGCCTGCGGCTGAAGGGCGGTGCCCGCAGTATCGACATGTACTCTGTGATGCACGACGTCAGGACGCTGAGCACCAGGATCGCCCACCTGGAAGACATGCTCCGCACGGCCGTGGCGGCGGCGACGCTGGAGCAAACGGAGGAGGCACTCGGATGCGGTCCGACTCCTTCGAGGAGGACGAGGTGCTGAGGCCCGCGGAGCCGAGGACACGCGCATCAAGGGCAAAGTGATCAGGAGGGCGAGCGGCGATACGTCCGAAGCAGGTTGGCGCGCATATATGTACACATACCTATACGACCACCCTTCGGGTGATAAGGAGGTTCGGGGGGGGGAACCAACGTCTCACTCGATCGGTCTCACTATCGATCTCAGTATCGATCTCACTATCGGTCTCGCTCGATCGATCTCACTCGATCGATCTCACCATCGATCTCACTCGATCTATCTCATTCGATCGATCTCACAATTGATCTCACAATCGATCTCACAATCGATCACACAATCGATCTCACATTCGGTCTCAATATCGATCTCACTATCGATATCACAATCGCTCTCACAATCAACGTCATCATCATCAACAACAACATCAACATCAACATCATCACCAACATCGTCATCATCATGAGGGCACCGTCATCATCATCATCATCATCATCATCATAAACATCATCATCAACGTCAGCATCATCATCGGGACAACATGATCATCATCATCATCACCATCATCATCTCATCATCAACATCATCATCATCGTTATGATCGGGACACAGTCATCGTCATCATCATCAGCAGCATCATCAGACTCATTATCATCATAATCGGGACACTATCATGATCACCATCGTTCTCATCATCAACATTATCATCAACATCGTCATCATCCTCGGGACACCATCATCATGAGCATCGCATCATCATCATCGACACCATCATCATCAACAACATCATCATCATCATTGGGGCACCATCATCATCATCAGCAACATCATCATCAACATCGTCATTATCATTATTATCACCATCGGGACACCATCAACATCACCATCATCATCATCAGCATCATCATGGGGACACCATAATCATCATCAACATCATCATCACCATCAACATCATTATCGCCGGGACACCATTTCCATCAACATCATCATCACCAACAGCATCGGAATCATCATCATCATCATCGGGACACCATCATCGTCATCATCATCAACATAATCATCATGAGCATCATCATCCTCATCATCGGGACACTATCATCATCATCGACACCATCATCAACATCATCATCTCCATCGGGACACCATCATCATCATCATCATCATCATCTCATCATCATCATCATCATCATCATCATCATCATCATCATCATCATCATCATCATCATCATCATCTCACCATCATCATCCTCGCGGGACACCGCGGGACACTGGCGGGACACCGCGGGACACCGCGGGACACCGCGGGACACCGCGGGACACCGCGGGACACCGGCGGGACACCGCGGGACACGGGCCGCCCGGAAGGGAGTCATTTGGTCCGGCCGCGCCTCAGCCACACGGGACACCAGCGGGACACCGGCGGGACACCGCGGGCCACCGGCCGCCCGGTGGAGAAACATTTGGTCCGGCCGCGCCTCAGCCACAGGAGACTTTCTCTCGCCCGCCCACGCAGCTTCGCCTCGCCCGCACGGCACGCACGAACACGAAACCGAAATCGATTTCCCGGTAGTCCAATTCGATCTCACCCCCTCACCTCCGATATATACATATAACGGCGCACCGGGTCCGGGGGCCCGGGGCCGGGACCTCGACCGCAAATGTGGGCTCCGGGGGGCCCGGAGGCTCGTCGGGGCTTGCCGGAGGCCTCCCCGGTCAGACAAGACGGCCCCAGAAGCGCCCAAGACGGCCCAAGAAACTTCCAAGAGGCCTCCAAGAGGGCTCCGAGATGCTGAAGATGGCCTCCAGACGTCCAAGGACGCCCCCAAGAGGCCCCAAGAAGCCTCCAACATGCGTCCCAAGAGGGCCCCTAGACGCAAAAATTGGCCCATTCCCTTCGTAAAACGTACATTTTCAACAAAGTTGTCTTTTGGGCTTTCCGACGTTACAGGACGGCCCAAGAGGCGCCCAAGACCGCCCCAAGACGGCCCAAGAAGCTTCCAAGAGGGCCCCAGGACAGCCCAAGAGGGCCCCAAGACGGCCCAAGAGGCGCCCAAGATGGCCCAAGAGGGCCCCAAGACGGGCCCAAGAGGGGGCCCAGAGGGGGACCACGAACCGCAAGCTCGAGCCTTCCGCCCCAAGAGGCCGCCAGGAGGCCCCCAGGAGGCCCCTCAAGAGGCCCCAGGAGACCCCCAAGAGGCCCAAAGGAGGCCCCGAGAAGCCCCAAATCGGCCCCCAAAATGCTTCGAACCTGCTTCCAGGAGGCCCCCGACAGGTTCAGAGGCTCCCAAGAAGCTACGTCAAACTCCCAGCGAGCGGCCGGACGAGGCCCCCCAAAAAATCCCAAGAGGGTTCCAGTATTTGTATCCTTCAGCGCTCTCTGGCCTTCTTCCCCCTGCCCCCTTCCCTGCGACTTTCGTTGACTCAAGCTCGCCTCCTCTCCATTTCCTCTCTCTGCCTCTCTCTCTCTCTCTGTCTTCTTCTCTCTCTCTCTCTCTCTCCATCTCTCTCTCTCTCTCTCCTTCGCTCTCTGTCTGTCTGTCTCTCTCTCTCCCTCTCTTTCTCTCTCTTTCTCTTTCTTCCTTTCAGATTCCGTGTCCTTGCGACCTTCTGCAGTCCCCGACGTCGCCACGGCTGGATCCGCTCGAGCGTGTCTTGTGATGTGCGGCGGTGCGAAGCCCGTCCCACTGATCAAGGCACAGGTACGAAATGATGGGTCCATCATTTCTTGCCTTCCCATGTGCGTTTTCCCAATCGATTCCTGGGCCCGAGGTCGCAAAAATTACGACGTCGGAGGTCTGGGGAGGCGGGAAGCACGACCTGGACCTCCGACGTCTTGGAAAAATCACGACGGCGGTTTCGGTCAATTTTCGGCCTCCGGGGCCCCTCGCAGGGTCCCGGGACCGTCAGAAAACGACTCAGGATGAAAAAAAAACATCCCCAGGAAGTCGTCGAGAGGTCCAGGGGCCGCGCACAGAAAGCATCACGACATCGGACGTCCAGAGAGGAGGTAGGAACACGAGGAGGAGGGAGCCCAGACCTCCTGGCGACGCAACACCAAAGACAACAAAAGCTTCCCCGCGACTTCCCCCAAAGACTCTAACTACAGAAACTCCTTTCGCATTCTGGCCAGAAGCATCCAGAAACGATGTACATTAGCCCTGGCGGGGGGAATGATGGCGATGGTGATGTTCATGATGACGACGGTGACGATCCTTGCTAGAACCTAAGCGCGCGCGAAGCGCGCGCGTGGTTAAGCGCGCGCGTGGTTCGAGTATATATATATATACATATATATATATATATATATAGATATAGATATAGATATAGATATCAGTGCTGGGGTACCAGGGGCCCAGGGGCCAAGGCCCAGACACCCTCCCGGATCCCCCCCCCCTGGCCCACGTCATTGTTGACCCCGTGCGTGCCCTCCTGGGCCTCCTTGGCCTTTTCCCCGCCGCCCAAACAGCTCCAGAGGCTAGAAGCGACCAGAGCGGACTGACAAGGCCGCAGACGCGCGAATAAGACGGCTCAAGAGGCCACGAAAACGTCCCACGAAGACTCCAAGATGCGCCCTGGGAGGGCCCCTGCGGGAGGCCAAATTGTCTTCGCTCAGGGCGCGGGTCTCTCTTCATACACTGCGCGCCGCGGGGCAATGCGGAAAGATGGCTGCTGCGGAGCACGCGTGCACGGGTGCGCTGGACTCCTTGTGAGGCACGATCCGCGTGCAGGGTGTGCCGAATGAGTTTGGATGCCACCGCGCAAAAACCCTTTTGACGCCGCAGGTGGACCTCCTCCTGGCACGACCCGTGCGAGGGATGTTCTGAAATGGACGGGGGAACGCCATGCGAAGCTGCCCATTGATCCCATAGGTGAAGCTCCTTCTGGGGCATGATTTGTGTGACGGGTGTGCCGACATAGGCGGGGGGGCGTTGTACGAACTTTGTCTCTGGGCCTTCAGGTAGTGCTCCTTGTGGGCACGGTCCGCGTGATGGGGTGTTCCGCAATGGCCAGGGGCGAAGGGGGGGGGGGTCGCAGTGCGAACTTTGCCTCTGGGGCCGCAGGTAGAGATCCATGTGGGCCACGCTCCGTGTGAGAGGTGTGCCGAAGTAGGAGAGGGGGCGGGATGCGAACCCCATCTGGCCCAAAAGGCCCACAGGACCGCTCCAAGGCAGCCCGAGAGGGCCTCAGGAGGCGCCCAAGAGAGCCCCGAGAGAGCCCAGGAGGCGCCCAAGACCGCCCAAGACGGCCCCAAGAAGGCCCCGAGAGCGGCCCCAGAGGAGAACTCCGACAGACATGCCATTTGGAGGCCTCCGCCCCGAGCGGACCCTCGAAACCTCCAGAAAGCTCCCGAGACGACCTTCAAGAGGACCCACGAGGAGGCTCCCCAGGTGCCTAACAGAGAGCCCCAAAGGCTCCGAATCACCCCCAAGAGGCTGCAGGACTGCCTTCATGCGGTCGCCCAGAGGCTACCAACAGGCATACACGAGGTTTCTGATTAACAACAGGCACAGTGGCAGGATGGGCGCAAGGCCACACGGAGGGGAACACGTGAACGATGCGGGCAGTGATGATGTTGATGATGGTGATGATGATGATGACGACGATGATGATGATGATGATGATGATGATGATGATGATGTTGAGGATGATGACGATCGTGATGATGATGAGGGTGATGATGATGTTGATGAGAGTGGTGAGAATGATTATGATGCTGGTGATGATGGTGATGCTGATGTTGATGATGATGTTGATGATGGTGATGCTGATGATGATGATGATGATGAAGATGATGATGATGATGATGATGATGATGATGATCATGATGATGATGATGATCATGATGATCATGATGATGATGATGATGATGGTGATGATGATGATGATGATGCTGATAATGATGGTGGTCATGATGATGAGGAGGATGAGGACGAGGGTGGGGATGATGATCCGGAGGAGGAGGAGGAGGATGGTGGTGACGACGACGACGATAATGATGATGACAATGATGATTACGATGATGATGCTGATGATGATGATGATGCTGATGATGATGATGATGATGATGATGATGATGCTGATGATGGTGGTGGTGGTGACGGTGATTGTGATGGTGATGGTGATGGTGATGGTTATGGGGGTGGGGGTGAGGGTGGTGACGATGATGGTGACGATGCTGCAGGCAATGTCATCGGCGTCCCGGGGCAAGCGGCCCAGGGCCTCAGACTTTTCTAACCTCCCTCCCCTGTTATCGCATTCAGCCGCTGGGGTGCGGGGCATGTTTTCGGCCTCCAGGAGAGGATGTTTCAGCCACGAATGTGTGACGATGGCCGTAGGCGTACTTGAAGCGATGCCAAGAGACCCCCCCCAAACCGCCATGACCTGCCCAAGACGGCACAAGAGGCCCCCGAGATGGCTTCTGGAGCCTCCCAGGATCTCCCCCCGGAGTTTCCATCGAATGTCGCAGAGGCTTCGCAGGGCTTCCCAGTGGATTCCTCCCACAGCAGTCTTGGGAGCTCCTGGGGGCTCTCCCATTGGAGTGTCCAGGTCGTCCCAGGAGCCCCCCCCAGTGTAAATGCCAAAGCCTTTCAAGAACCTTAGGAATAGCTTTGATTGCTGTCCATGCGCCACTCGCCCCCCTCTTGGCCTTCCGAGGCATCGTAACGGCACCGGAATAGCTCCAGAAAGCCCCAAGGGTATCCCAAAGATGCCCCAAAGATGCACCTACGAGGCCCCAAGACGCTCCAAGAGGCCCCCAGGACGGTCCAAAGGGGCCACCAAGAAGGCCTCAAAACGGCCCAAGAGGCCACCAAGGTGACGCCCCAAGAAGGCTCCGGTATGCTCCTCAAGAGGCATTCGATGACCAAAGTTACCGAACTCTCTTCGGACATCATGTTTTTTTCCCCCTGGTCTGTTGTTCGTAATTTCTTTGTTTTAAGAGCGTCCAGGATGGCCCAAGAGGCCCCCAAGGTCGTCCCAAAACGGCCCAAGAGCATCCCAGGAGCGCCTCAAGACATTCCAAGAGAGCCCAAGAGGGTCCAAGAGGTGCCCAAGACGACCCAAGAGGGGGACCCCCAACTCACTTACACGAGCCCTCCGCCCCAAGTGCCCCACCGAGACTGCCAGCAGGCCCCCAAGAGATCCGAAGAGACCCCGAGAGTCCCCCAGGCGGCCCCCAACGAGCCCCAAGGGGCTTTAAAATTGGTTCCAGGACGCGCCCGAGAAGCATGCCAAGAGACCCCGACAGGTAATTAGTCAAGCAGACTCTGACCCCTATCCCAAGAGGCCCCCAGGGGGTCCAGCTGCCCCCGTAAGAGGGCCCCAAAACGGCCCCCAAAGGGCCCTTGACGGTCCAAGAGGCGTCCCAAGTGAGCACCAACACTGTCCTAGATGCTTCCAAAGAGTTCCCCACACTTCGGCGAATTGCCTCATCGCTTCTGCTCGCGGCATTGCAACTCCGCTTTTTTCTCATCATCGCAATTTGCTGTAACGAGTAGGCGCGTAGCTTTGCTGCACAAGCTGTGAGGGCAGAGCGGCATGCACCCGCAAATAGAAGGTTGCACCATTCCCGCTCGCATTGCAGGCAGTGCATGCTTTACGGTGCGTCTCCATGCTGCCAGGTGCGTAGCTTGGCAGAAATGTGAGATGGCGGTGGGATACACCCGCATATAGCAGGGGGGGCCCATGGCCGTTCGCACCGCAGACATTGCCTGGTACATGTTGCTCCACATGGAAAAAGGTTCTAAGCGTTGCCAGCGTCGCCTAAGAGGGCCCAAGGGCAGCCCCAGAGGGCCCCAGGATGCATCCAAGATGGCCCCAGGGTCCCACGATGATATCTGGGCGACCAGCATAAGTCAAACCATGCGGCAGTCTTATTAGTAGTCATCGTGTCATTTCCGTCCTGTCATGATGAATCCAAGAGGGCTGCGTGGGACTCAGATGCCCCCGAAAGGACTCCAAGATGGTCCCAAAAGAGCCTCACGACAGACCAGGACAGCCCAAAGACGCTTCCTAACAGGGCTCAAGGGAGTTCGCAGAGGCCGAAGACGGGCCGAGAAGGCCCCAAGACGCCAAAAGAGGATCGCAAGACTGCCCCAAGAGGGCTCCTAGAAGACTCTTCCGCGACTTCCATTGAGCTCGTCGTGAAGTCTTTGAAGTCACAAAGCATGTGCAAACGCTGTATTCTTAGCCGCGTGAAGCGAAAAGTGCTTATGCCCCAGCGCTTTAGTATGCTTCGGGGGACAAGAACTTTAGCTGCTGACGCCAATCAGACCAGCCAGCTACCCGCGGGACCACGGCATGTTTCAGGCGAGGGGTGTCCCGAATGGGCGGAGAGACGCTATGCGGCACTTTGCCAGTGAGGCATTCTGTGGAGCGAAGACCTGTGGCCACCAGGAACACAACGCGCGCGAGGAACTCTACGAGGCTTCCGGCGGTGACCAGGTTCACCGCTCACCGTTTGCACCCAGTTGTTTCGAATTTGGGGTTTCGGTGCCAATCTTGCGTACATACAGACGGACAGACAGACAGATAGACAGGCATACGCATAGCAGGCCCGGGGCCCGAAAACAGCTGCCTCGACCCTCCATGGGGGGACCGGGGCTCATTTTCCTTATGTTTTTACATGGTTTCCGCGTCCTGGGCCTTGGAGGCCGCCGCCTCCGACCCCCCATGGGAGGACGGGGCGGCCCGGGAGGTCCAAACTAGTCCAGGAGGGCCTCCAGAGGCTCCCCAGACGGCTCAAGCGGGCCCCGGGAGGCTTCCGGATTGCCCCAATGTGGTCTCACGCCGGGCCTGCACGCAGCCAAGACGGCCAATTGACTGCTTCAGACTGCAGAACATAACTTTCCGACTGCCCGGAGAACCTTGACGATGCCCCCAAGGGACCCCAAGAAGCCCCAAGATGCCCCCCGATAAGCACCCAAGAGGTGCTTCCAACAGACAATTGAGGAAGCACGGAGAAACCCCCAGAAGCCCTTCAGATGCCCCCACGAAGACCCAAGAGGTTCCCAAGAGGCCCTCAGGAGGCACGACTATGTCACGCGCCTGTGCTTGATAGCGCTGTCCAAGATCTTCTAGCGCGCCCCCAGCCTGGGCTAGAACCTGAGCGCGCGCGAAGCGCGCGTGATGGTTCTAGTATATATATATATATATATATATATATATCGGAGGTGAGGGGGTGAGATCGAAGTGGAACGGAGAGCCCCCCTACCGGGAAATCGGTTTCGGTTTCGTGTTCGTGCGTGCCGTGTGTGCGGGCGAGGCGAAGCTGCGTGGGCGGGCGAGAAGAAAGTCTCCTGTGGCTGAGGCGCGGCCGGACCAAATCATTCCCTTCCGGGCGGCCGGTGGCCCGCGGTGTCCCGCCGGTGCCCCGCTGGTGTCCCGTGTGGCTGAGGCGCGGCCGGACCAAATGACTCCCTTCCGGGCGGCCGGTGGCCCGCGGTGCCCCGCCGGTGTCCCGCCGGTGTCCTGTCGGTGTCCCGATGATGATGATGATGATGATGATGATGATGATGATGACGATGACGATGACGATGACGATGACGATGACTATGACGATGATGATGATGATAATGATGATGATGTCGATGATGTTGATGATGATGGTGATGATGGAGATGATGATGGTGTCCCGATGATGATGATGTTGACGATGTTGGTGATGGTGGTGATTCTGATGATGGTGTCCCGATGATGGTGGTGATGATGATGTGGCTGATGATGATGGTGTCCCGGTGATGATGAGGTTGATGATCCCGATGATGTTGATGATCGATGCTCATGATGATGAAGATGATGATGGTGTCCCGATGATGATGAGGATGAGGATGCGGATGAGGTTGATGATGATGCTGTTAATGATGATGATGATGATGGTGATGATGATGGTGTCGCGATGATGATGATGACGTTGATGATGATGATGATGACGAGGATGGTGTCCCGATGATGATGATGATAATGATGTTGGTGATGAGGATGATGATGAGGTGATGATGATGATTTCGATGATGGTGGCCCGATGATGCTGAGGATGCTGGTGTTGATGATGATGGTGTCCCGATGATGATGTTGATGATCATGATGATGTTGCTGATGATGATGGTGTCGCGATGCTGATGATGTTGATGATGTTGTTCATGATGATGATGATGATGGGATGATGATGGTGTTCCGATTGATGACTATGATGGTGTCCCGATGATGATGATGTTGATGATGACGATGGTGACGATGATGGTGTCCCGTTGATGATGATCATGATGACGATGACGATGATGATGATGGTGGTGGTGGTGCTGTTGATGTTGATGATCATGGTGATGAGATGGTGATGATGATGGTGTCCCGGTGATGATGACATGATGATGATGATGTTGATGACGTTGATGACCATGATGTTGATGATGATGTTGATTGTGAGATCGATGGTGATATCGATAATGAAATCGATAGTGAAACCGAATGTGAGATCGATTGTGAGATCGATCGTGAGATCGATCGTGAGATCGATTGTCAGATCGATAGTCCGATCGATTGTGAGATCGATCGAATGAAATAAATCGAGTGAGATCGATGGTGAGATCGATCGAGTGAGATCGATCGAGCGAGACCGATAATGAGATCGATAGTGAGATCGATAGTGAGATCGATAGTGAGACCGATCGAGTGAGACGTTGGTTCCTCCCCCCCCGAACCTCCTTATCACCCGAAGGGTGGTCGTATAGGTACATATATATATATATTATCAATGGGTAGGGGGTCCCAGGTCCTCCAAAGTGAACTGATTTTATCATCCGGCCGTTTCGGGCCCGGCGGGGGGCGCCAAGATAGCCCAAGAGCGCCCCAAGAGAGTCCAAGACCCCACAAAAGCGTTTCAAAATTGGTCCAACATGGCTTGAAGACAGCCAAAGAGGGCTTCAAGACGGCCAATATGCTCTCAAAAGGACTCCCACGAGGCAATCATCAGCTTCATCCTCCCCATCCATCCATCATTTTCGTTTTTTTTCTCCACGACCAACTATTCTCCCTTCTGGCTGGATGCAGTTGCAATCCACGTGGGCGAGCACCTCCTGGCGGTCTCTGGTGGCCATCGCCAGCCCCACAGACGGTCTCGTGATCCTCCTCCTCTTCCTCTTCTTTTCTCCTCGACCCACTATTCTCCCTTCTGGCCGGATGCAGTTGCAACCCACGTGGGAGAGCGTCTCCTTGTGGTCGGATGGTCTTGTGATCGACCCCGGCAGCTTCGAATTGCGTAAGTCATAGAAGTCAGCGTACAGGTCCGATGGTGGCAGGTCACGCAGTCCAGAAGTCTTTCGAATGTTCGGAAACTTCGACTACTGGTCACACGGTTTCGCAAGTCGTTTGGACAGTACAGGGAAGTTTTGACAGATGTCTTTTGTCGAGTCGCTGTTTAAATTCGCGTACCAGGTGGCGCGGCCAAAAGGCTGGAGCAAGTTTTTGAGGCGACATCGAAGGAAATGTTTGGCATTGAAGCTTGTGGCGAACACATGGCGTGAGGGAAGGGCATCGTGATTGTGTTGGCTCTCCGTGGGGCACAGCCGTGTGCGCACCCAGCTGCGCGCAGCCAGCATGCATCCAACTGTGCGCACTGCGCGACGCATGACTTGTTGTCAAGAGTCCCACGTCTGTCAGTTGGCGTCGCGGACTCAGCGAGCCGTCTGACGGCGCTGCTGAAAGAGTGGGAGCGAGCGCGGTGAGGCTGCCAAGTAGGAAGCGCATATATATATATATATATATATATATAGATAAGGACTCCCACGAGGCACTCAGGAGGCGAAACAAGTAGGTTTTTCTATGGTGTTTGAAGGTTCTATGGTGTTTGAAGGTTTTTCCTGTTCTCGCTGTTTCGTGCTCCCGACGGTCCAAGACATCCCACGAGGCCCCCAGAAGTCAGCTCAACACGGCCCAAGATGCACCCAAAGAGGGCGCCACGACGGCGCAAGAGAGCCCCAAGACGGCCGACGAGATGTTTCCCCGTCCGTTTTCGCCCACCCCCCTTTCATCGCTGTCATTCCCTCCCTCACATCTGTTCGGCCCGTTGCCCTTCGAACCCTTTCATTTCTCTCTCGCGTCCTTTTAATTGCAAAGGCTTACTGCCTTTGCCGCCTGCCCTCAAGGCGGGATATCCCTGGGGACCCCCGCTGGCGCCCCCTCCCCCGGGACCCGCCTGGACCCGGGGGGAGGGTCTTCTGACCCTGGACCATTCTCCCCCCCCACAAGCGGGACCTCCAGGGCCTCTGGCCTCTCCGCGCCTCCTCCCCCCTGTCCTTCCTGTCCACAGGGGGGACCGGGGAGGGGAGGGAGGGCCGCTGTGACCCCAGAGAGGGGGGGGGGGGGACGGTAATCTGACCCGGGGGTCAGGAGGGGTCAGGAGCGGTTCCCGGGGGAAGGTCGGGGGGCGGGAGGAGGGGTCAGGAGGGATCGGCCAAGCTTGAATGTGCCCCCCTTTGTCCCAATCACCACAGCGCTTCGGGCTCAATGAGCTGACTTGTTGGCGCTACGGGGGGGACCTGGTGGACGCCCACAGTCAGGCGCCTGCCCACGCGTTGCATTACAATATTATGAAGCCTTGTCTTCAGTTCGGTGGAGCCCCACGTAACACTTTAAGCTGGCCCACCGTGGAGCTTACGTACTGATTATACCTTAACGCGCAGACAAACAACGATCATTAACGTCAGCATCAGCATCTTCATATTCATCAGCATCTTCACTATCATCATCATCATCATCATCATCATCATCATCATCATCATCATCATCATCATCATCATCATCATCATCATCATCATCATTACCGTCGGCATCAGCGTCAGCATCAGCATCAGCATCGGCATCTTCTCCACATTCATCGTCTTCACCGTTTCCATCATTTTTATCATCACCATCATCACCCTCACCCTCGCCATGACCATCATCATCATCACCATCGTCATCACCACAATCATCATCATCATCACGACGATCATCGGCATCGTCGCTGCCGTCGTCATCAACTTCATCATCACCATCATCAGCATCATCATCGTCATCGTGATCAGCATCGTCATCGTCACCGTCATCATCATCATCATCATCAGCAGCATCATCACCATCAGCATCACCGTCATCATAATCATCACTATCATCGTCAACAGCATCATCACCATCATCATCATCATCGTCATCATCACCATGATCGTCATCATCATCATTTGCACCATCATCATCATCATCGTCATCATCTCGATCGTTATCACAATCGTCATCGCCATCATCACCAGCACCATCATCATCATCACCACCACCACCACCTTCATCATCATCATCATCATCATCACCATCATCATCATCATACTATTCTTCATCATCATCGTCGTCGTCGTTGTCACCGTCGTCGCCGTGCAAAACGCCAGCCTGGGAGGGGGAAGGAAGACGAGGAGTTGGTAGAGGAGACGTCTGTGCCCCGGCCCCTCGAGATCGCCGCGCCCTGCTTGGCTGGCCAGCCGAGAGACGCCTTTCGATGCCACGTGGACCATCGGGGAGGCAAGCCGAGGCGCGGGAGTTGAGTTCCGATGGCCCATAGTTCGCTTAGCATTTTCAGCTGCAATGTTGCCCCTCCCCACCCCCCCTGTACGGGGGGGGGATTATGGGTGGGGAATCTCACACGCCTTGGTGACCCAAAAAGGGTCGACGCACTCCGTGACTGCCCCACGAGCCCGTTGCTATCCCTCAGAAAGCCTGGCACCACGCGCTAAGGGTGGCTTACGCTCGGGACACTTCTCCGTTGGTAAACTCGAGCGTGTAGATTCGCGCGAAACCTACTGACAATGACTGCGGAGTCGGCGCTAGAACCTAAGCGCGCGCGAAGCGCGCGCGTGGTTCTAGTGTGTGTGTGTGTATGTATCTATATGTATATATATATATATAGAATGCCCTTGCACGTGCATTGAGCGCAGCCCCTAAAACAGGGGAAGATATGACGGTTCGAAGGGGGGGAACTAATGATGGAGCACGAAAGAAAATTGCAGCAGGGGGGGGGGGCTAGGAGCAGAAAACACGTGGGAGAACCAAACGGGCAGATCAGGCGGGCAGACGTTGGCGGGGGGGGTCGGGTGATGGGGCCCAGGCGGCCAGGTCGAGCAGGCGGGTTGCTGGAACGCGCGTCCTGCATGAATCGCGAAGAAGAGTCGAGCGATAGCGCGATGTACTAATATACCGTGAGGAATTCCACAGCGAGAGCGTGAATCTTGATTGTCGAGGGCGCGGCGTCTGAATACATTGCGAGGAAGCCCCACGCGAGAGCACGATTCCTGGATACATTGTGACGAAGTCCTGCGCGAAACCGAGATTGTTCAATAAGCTGTGAGGAAGTATCAGGCGGGAGCCGTTGTTGTTGTAGGTTCGGGGGCTAAGGGGGCAAGTTAGACCCTCAAGACCTCCCCTTGTCAGAAAAGGGTGCGAGCCCAGGGAAGGGCATTTTCAACGGAAAATAGAATATGCGCGGGAGGGGGGTTATCAACAATGATTATTCTTCAGAATTTAAAGTTCAACCACAACAACAACAACAATACTCAGATTAAGGTTGTTTGTTCCTATTGGCGCACATGCCAATCAATACGTCTATCCCAAGCCCTCGGTACCCGCCCTCGTCGTCTTCGATCGTACCCCCTTTTGGTGTATATCTTCCTTACTTGCCACGTGCATTTAGTGCAGTCCCTAAAACAAGGGAAGAGAAGACGGGTGGAAGGGGGAGGGGGGAGAATGGAGCACGGAGCAGAAGACGAGTGGTAGGACCAGACGGGCAGATCGGGTGGGCACACCCATAGCGGGCAGGCCGGGAAGGCGGGCCCAGGAGACCAGGTCGAGCAGGCGGGTTGCTGAAGCGTGGGCTTTGCACGAATTGCGAGGAAGTGTCGAGTGATAACGCGATGCCCAAGTAAATCGTGAGAAAAACCAAAGCGAGAGAGTGATTCCTGAGCGCCGAGGGCGCATCGTCTGAATAAACTGCGAGGAAGTCCCACGCGAGAGCGCGATTCGTATACAAATTGTGAGGAAGTCCCGCGCGACAGCGCGATTTGGGAATATATTGTGAGGAAGTATCAGGCGGGAGCCGCTGTTGTTGTAAACTGGGGGCCGACAACACAGTTTGAGCCCTTTGACTTTCCCTGATTACAGACAGGATGCGAGTCCCGGGGGAAGCACTTCAATTGAAAAACTTACAAAGGTTACCGGAAGGGGGATCAACATTAATTACCTATACGACCACCCTTCGGGTGATAAGGAGGTTGTGTGGGGGGGAGAGGGGGGGAACCAACATCTGCTTCAATCGATCTCACTATCGATCTCACTCAACGGGACACCACGGGACACAACGGGACACCTGTCGATCTCACGATCGATCTCATTATCGATTTCACTCAACGGGACACCACGGGACACCACGGGACACCGTGGGACAACTCTCGATCCCACTATCGGTCTCACTATCGATCTCACTCAACGGGACACCATAGGACACCACGGGACACCTCGGGACACCACATCGGTCTCATTATCGATATCACTATCGATCTCACTTAACGGGACACCACGGGACAGCTGCCGATCTCATTATCGATATCATTATCGATCTCACTCAACGGGACACTATAGGACACCTCGGGGCACCACATCGATCTCACTATCGATCTCACTATCGATCTCAGTTAACGGGACACCACCGGACACCACGGGAGACTTGTCGATCTCATTGTCGATCTCTTTTTGTTTGGACACCACGGGACACCTCGGGGCGCCACATCGATCTCAGTACCGATCTCACGATCGATCTCACTATCGATCTCATCATCGATCTCATTATCGATTTCACTATTGATTTCACTCAACCGGACACCGCGCGACACCACGGGACACCACGGGACACCGCGGGACACCGCGGGACATCGTGGGCCACCGCGGGCCACCGCTGGACGGGCGGGCGGGGTAAAGTAATTTGTCTTGATTTCGCCCTAGCAACGGCGGACACCACGGGACACCACGGAACACCATGGGACACCGCGGGCCACCATGCCACCGCTGGACGGGCGGGAGGGGGAGAGTCATTTGTCCTGACTTCGCCTAAGCAACGGCGGGTCCATTCCTCTCTTGCGCCCACGCAGCTTTGCCTCGCCCGCACGCACGACACGAACCGAACGAAACGATTTCCCGGGTGGGGGTCTCCGTTCCCTTGCGATCTCACCCCCCAACCTCCGATTCTGCAGTAACGAAAGTTCAACAACAACAACAACAACAACAATAACAACAGCATCAACAGCAACGACAACAACGATATTCAGTTTAAGACTGTTCGCTCTTACCTGCTCGCGTGCCATTCAACCCGTACATACCAAACCATCGGTACAGTCGGGGCCTTGAAGAAGGAACCCTTTTGGTTGGGGAGGGGCTCCGCGTTCCTTAAGTGTTTCACAGCTTGCCTCAGGTTTTCCTTATGTTTTCGATAGGAAATCGAAGTTTAACTGATGGGAAAAAAGGGGCCTCGTTCCTGATTTAGGGTTCCTTAGGTCAACGCCCCGACTGTACTCGCCGTCTTCGGTTTCGATCGTACCCGTTGGGGCATATCTTCCTTACTTGCCGCGTGTAATTGGCGCAGCCCTTGAAACAGGGGAAAAGAGGACGGATGGAAGGGGAAGGGAGAAGGATGGAGCACGAGATTAGCAGGAAGGAGGCTAGGAACAGAAAACACGTGGCAGAACCAGACGGACCCATCGGGCGGGTAGAGCTTAACGGGCGGGTCGGAAGGCGGGCCAAAACGGCCAGGTCGAGCAGGCGGGTTGCTGAAGCGCGCGTCCTGCTTGAATCGCGAGGAGTGTTCGAGCGATAATACGATTCCGTAGTACATCGTGGATAAGAGCGTGGACTGCATTGAACAGGCGTCAGAACGGAGGCGACCGCCAAACTCCCGTGCATGCGCAAGCGTACATACGGGAGATCACCGTTCACCATCCAACAGCGAGGCACGACCCTTGGGCGGGGAGAGGCCGAAGGTCACCAAAAGAAGCGGGAAAGGCTAGAAAAGAGGCAGAGACGAGACGACCGAGACGGCGGACGCAAAGGACGAATCAGGAGGAGCAATTTGCAAGCTGCGGGTTGAGCTTTTGTATTGCCGGCTAAGGTAGTGGACTGTGCGAGCAATTGGTGGCAGACCACAGTGGGAAGTAGCTTCCTCTCCCGTCGGCCAAAATGGCATGGGCAGCAAACTCCCTTTCTCCACTAGGTGAGAGGAGCAAAAAAAAGATCAACGTAAGTCGCAGACGCAAGAACAATCAGAAATCCTCGCCCGAATGCCGCACTTGTGGAGCATGCGAGGTCGAAAACAC
>CAUYUJ010001225.1:1250543-1255543 GCA_963575745.1 Prorocentrum cordatum
CCACCACCGACGCCAGCATCAACGCCTGCGCCTACGCCGGCACCATCGCCTACGCCAGCGCCGACATCAGCACCGACGCCAGCACCAACGCCTGCGCCTACGCCGGCACCAGCACCAGCGCAAGCGCCTGCACCAGCACAGACGCCAGCACCGTCGCCAGCACCTACGTCGGCGCCTACGTCTGCGCCGACGCCAGGACCGACGCCGGAATCAACGCCGGAGCCTATGCTGGCGCCTACGTCACCACCACCTTCATGGATACATCAGACTGGCTATGACCATTGATTTGACGCTCGTCGCACTGGGGGCTTTCTGATGTCACGGAATACCCACCAGGACGTGTCACGGCTTCCAGGAGCTGACCACCACCGAGGTGGATATGACCATTACCGAGATGGAGACGGCCGATCAGGAACTAACCACCACCGAGGTGGTAAGGACCACGACCGAGACGGAGATCACCGATCAGGAGGTGACCACCACCTCCGCCAGCGCCTACGCCGGCACCAGCGCCGGCGCCTACATCAGCACCGACACCAGGCCGCAGCGCATCGGTTAGCTGCCCACCAGCTAACAGGTGCGCACCAGCGCAAGCACTAACGCCTGCGCCGACGCCGACACCAACGCCAGCGCATACACCAGCGCCGACGCCAGCCTCTACGCTAGCACCAACGCCAGCGCCTACGCCGGCACCAACGCCGACGCCTACACCAGCACCGTCGCCAGGACGCAGCGCACCGGTTAGCTGCCCAGCTACACGGTGCGCTGGAGATAACCACCACCGAGGTGGAAACGACCACTGCCGAGAAAGAGACGATCGATCAGGAGCTGACCACCACCGAGGTGGAACTGACCACCACCGAGATGGAGACGACCGACATTTGCGACAGCTGCGCAGCCCAGCCCAGCAGCCACAGTTGCCGCTGTTCATGCAGCCTCAGGTCCACAACACTGGCACCAACGCCGGCCGGCGCTCACACCAGCGCCGAAGCCCGCACCGACGCCAGCACCAACGCCAGCGCCTGCGCCTGCGCCAACGCTGGCGCCTACCCTAGCACCGATGCCAGTCTCGACGCCAGCTCCGACACCGGTGCCTACGCAAGCGCCGGCGCCAGCACTGACGCTAGCATCAACGCCTGCTCCAACTATGGCACCAACGCCAGCGCCTACGACAGAGCCAACGCCAGCACCGACGCCAGCACCAACGCTTGCGCCTACGCTGTCACCAACACCAGCGCCCACCCCAACGCCGACGCCAGCACGACGCCAGCTCAAGCGCCAGAGCCTACGCCAGCCCCGAAACCAGCACTGACGCCAGCATCAATGCCTGCGAATACGCCGGCACCAACGCTATCGCCAATGTCAGCGCCGACGTCAGCACCGACGCCCACATCAAAGCTTGCGTCTCCGCTCGCACCAACACAAGCGCCGACACCAGCGCCGACGCCAGTACCGACGCCAGCATGGCGGGTTGCGACAGAGAAGCTGTAAAGCTGTTCTGCTCCCTCTATTTGGGATGTTCTGGCCTATCCGATTACGGCAAATGGGCAGTACGTCAGCGCCGACGCCAGCATCAGCGCCTTCACCTACTCCAGCGCCTACACCGGCACCAGCACAAGCGCCTACACCAGCGCCGACGCCAGCATCGACGCAAGCATGGGAGGTTGTGACAAAGAAGGTGTGAAGTTTTCTGCTACCTCTATTTGGCCGCTCCATATTTGCGTTACTGGCGTGGCGGAGGCAATTGGAGCGGCCATATAACAGGGACGACCTCAGCCCCAACGCTGGCGCTTACGCAAACGCCGACGCAAGCGCCTACACCAACACCAACGACGGCACCAGCACCTGCGCTTACGCCGGCACCAACTCCGTCGCCCGCACCAGCTTCGACGCCAGCATCAGCGCCTACACCGTGATCTGAGGGCGGCTGCGCGAGGGCTATATATAAGCTACCCCCCCCTCAGGGACCTACCTTTTTTTTGTGTTGTCGCGCAATAGTCTGGCCGATGTTGTGACGCCGATGGTATTCGAATCTGTTCCTCATAAGATGTCAACAGGAACGGGACATATTCCATGCTCTGGATATCCATATTGGATTTAAACGGAATGACAATACGACCCACGTCGTAAGGTACCAGATGTCAGAGCCAATTGGTCCCTACCGCGCCCAAATAACATCCCAATGAGATTTCGATGCAAACCATCAAAAAAAGCGGTGATACGATGTTGTGTTCAGAGCAATGTAGCCCTGAATTGGCCATGGCGCAGTGGCGGTGACATGGTTGGACCAGCAAGAAGTGCGACAAGTTGGGGTTCCAGGCTCCGCGGGCATTCATTTTGCACTGCATACCGCCATGCGTAGGAGCGCGCAAAGGAACGCATTGCAGAATCCCCACGTAGTGCAGACGCACTACCCAAGCCTACCCCCCACACGCCTGCCGCGGCAGAACATGTCTTCAGTATGTTGCGCTACATCTGTTGCACTGTGCGCACCGAATTGCCCACTGGTCGCCGTCATTGTGCCAAAGTAAAACCCCGCGTAGTGGCGCGCATTACCCCAGTCTACCGCAGAGGGCCCGCCGCGGGCCGATCACGCCATCAGCACGTCACGCACGATGCGTTGCACCATCTCCCCCGTCTTGGCCCACAAGTCGTCGTCCTTGCGCCCGATGTGGGCGTTGCGCCCGATATGGGCGTTGCGCCCTATGGGCATTGCGCCCAACGAGAATGGCAATGCGCACGGTGTGGGCGACGCTTCCAGATTCGATGGGCGTTGCGCCCGAGGAGGAGGGCGTTGCGCCCGATGCGGGCGTTGCGCCCAGAACTGATGGGCATTGCGCCCAACGAAGCAGCCATTGCATGCGATGTGGGCATTGTCTCAGACCCCGTGGGCATTGCGCCCGACGAGAAGGGCATTGCGCCCGATGTAGGCATTGCGCCCAAAGCCGATGGGCATTGCGCCCAACGAGGATGGCACTCTGCACTGTAAGCGACGGTTCCTGATTCGATGGGCGTTGCGCCCGACGAGCAGGGCATTGCGCCCGATGTGGGCGTTGCGCCCAGAGCCGATGGGCATTGCGGCCAACGAAAGAACATTTCATGCGATGTGGGCATTGTTCCAGACTCCATGGGCATTGCGCCCGACGAGGAGGGCATTGCGCCCGATGTAGGCCTTGCGCCCAGAGCCGATGGGCATTGCGCCCAACGAAGCGGCCATTGCACGCGATGTGGGCATTGACCCAAAACCCATGGGCATTGCGCCCGACGGGGAGGGCATTGCGCCCGATATGGGCGTTTCGCCCAAAGCTGATAAGCATTGCGCCCACGGCAGAGTTACGTCAGGAGGCCGGTGAGGAGAAGAGGAGGAAAGAGGAGAGAAAGGAGGAGGACGTAAACAGAAGAAAGAGAGGAAAAGAGGAGGGAAAAAACGACAAGTGGAAAACCCAGCTAAAAACGGACCAGCGGAAGACCCAACTAAAAGCGGACAAGCGGAAGACCCAGCGGACAAGCGGAAGACCCAGCGGACAAGCGGAAGACCCAGCGGACAAGCGGAAGAAGGAAGAGGGAGGAAGGCGATCGACGGGAGAGGAGGAGCAGGCAGGACGAGGACGAGGAAGAGCAAGACAGTGGATCGGAAAGCGAGGAGAAGAGAAAACCGGAGGAAGGGATTGGGGTGGAGCAGGGGGGGGAATACAGTGATGAAGAGAAAGGGGGAGACAGAGAGAGGGAGGTAGGAAGATGAGGAACATGATGAAGAGGAGGAAGGGGGATAAAATAAAGGGAGGAGAGGAGAAGAGGGAGGAGGGGACGAATCTCCAACGATACGGACAATCGCGACGATGGCCACACACGATAGCCGCACCCAGAAACTCCATCTGATCCTCTTGGATGCTACCCCAATCACACTCCTTCATTTGAACAGATCCTCCTCATCCTCCTCCTCCTCCCCGTCGTCCTCTTCCTCCTCCTCCTCCTCCTCCTCCTCCTCCTCCTCTTCCTCCTCTTCCTGCTCCGCATCCGCATCCGCATCCGCCTCAGCATCATCATGTTCCTCCCCCTCCTCCTCCTCCTCCACTTCCTCCCCCTTCTCTTGGATTCCTCGTCCTGGAGGGCAGCTCCATTACCATCAACGCTGGCTCCCGCCTGAGAGGTTGCCAAACAACTCACTGCGAGGAGGCTCCCACCTGAGAGGTCCCCCCCCAAAAAAACAGAGGAGGCTTCCGCTTGAGGGGCCTCCAAAAACCCAAACAAGACGAGGCTCTCGCCTGAGATGTTCCCCCCCCAAAAAAATGATACTCGCGCTTGAGAGGTCCCAAAAAGCCGAACAAGATGAGGCTCCCGCCTGAGAGGTCCCCCCCCCAAAACAAAAACAGAAGGAGGCTCCCGCCTGAGAGGCCCCCCAAAAAAACAAACATATTGAGGCCCCCGCCTGAGCGATCCCAAAAAAACCTAACAGAAGGAGGCTCCCGCCTGAGAGGCCACAATAAAACCCAAACAGATTGAGGTTCCCGCCTGGGAGATCTCAAAAAAAACAAAGAAACCCAAACACCATGCCTCTCATCCCTGCAACTGTCGCAACACCCCCCCCCCCCCCCCAAAAAAAAAACATCCAGGAGAGATCCGACGCCGCTGCCCCAGATGCATTGACGAGGGCCGCCATCTCCTCTGGATCTTTGTTTTTTGGTTTTTTGTTTGAGACGGTTACAGGAATGAGAGGCATGGTGTTCGGTTTTTTGGGGGACCTCTCAGGCGGGAGCCTCCATCTGTTTGGGTTGTTTTGGGACCTCTCAGGCGGGAGCCTCCTTCTGTTTGGGTTGTGTTGGGACCTCTCAGGCGGGAGCCTCATTTTGTTTGGGTTTTTCTCCTCCTGTTTGGTTTTTTTTTTCTGGGATCTCTCAGGCGGGAGCCTCCTCCTCCTCCTCGTCCTTCCTCCGTTTGCCTCCTCTGATGAATTCCTTCTCCTCATTCCATCCTTTTGTTACTTTAGTATGCTGTTGCTT
>CAUYUJ010001225.1:1260543-1355543 GCA_963575745.1 Prorocentrum cordatum
TCCTCATCATCAGTATCAGCATCATCGTCATAATCATCATCATCATCATCAGCATCATCATCACTAGCATCATTAGCATCATTAGCATCATCGTCACCATCATCACAATCATCGTCATCATCATCATCATCATCATCATCATCATCATCATCATCACCAGCATCATCACCATCACCACCACCATCATCATCATCATCATCATCATCAGCATCATCATCATCATCGTCATTCTCATCATCATAGCAGTAGCAGCAGCATCATATGTATCATCATAATCGTCAGCATCGTCATCGTCATCAGCAGCATCATCATCATTTCTCCCTCCTCCCTCCTCCTCCGTCCTCCTCTCTCCCTCTGGCCCACTGCCCCTGCTGGAGGGCACTGCGCCGCCAGCCAGCACCACCACCACCACTGCCACGCGGGCGGGGACCACGCCCCAGCAGGACCCTCCTCCGAGAGCAGCCTGGCCTGCGAGGGGGGCAGGGGGATCTGTCGGCTCATGCTGCTGCTGCCGCTCGCCGCTTGTCCTCCAGGAGGATATCGAGGCGGAACATGACGAAGAGGAGGAGGAGGAGGAGGAGGAGGAGGAAGAACGCGACGTGCCTCGTGCGCCACGTTTGCTCAACGCAAAAAGAAGGAGGAGGAGGAGGAGGAGGAGGAGGAGGACGAGGAGGAGGCAGACGAGGAGGAGGAGCTCTCGCACGGAGGGCAGAAACGCCATTGGTGAACCTGCGGGTTCGGCCTCGCCACGCCGGCGCGCCCCGCGCGGCAGGGCCGCTGGGGCACCGGCGTGCCCCGCGCATGCCGAGCGCGGCAGGAGGAAGAGGGCCGGACGAAAGGGGGGGATTGGGAAAGGGGGGTTACGAAATTTGCTGCATGCAGCTGATTTCGGCCTCGCCGAGGGGCCCATTCCTCGATACATAGCCGCCTCCGGCGCCGAGAGGCGCTGGGAAGATCAGCTATGTGAGCTTATTCTCAACCCCCCCCTTTGATATCCCCCCCTTTCGCCCGACCCGAGAGGAGGAGGACCAGAGAACGCCTCAGATGCATCAGCGATGCTGCAATACAGCAGGTTCGCGTCGTGCCGACTGGCGGCGACTCCAGCGCGCGCGTTGAAGGTTGAACGCCGCCCGTGGCCCAGAATCGGCCCGTCGTGGAACGATCTGGCGTTAACAGAGCGGCCGATCGTTCAAGTTTGAGCGATCCCCGCGCTGCCAGGAACCAACGCCGGGGTGGACACGACGCGAACCTGCCGTACTGTACACACCCCCTTGCCAAGGTCCTTGTTCACGAGCCCTTGCGAGCTTCCCAGTCACTGCAGGAGGCGCCCCCTCGAAAGGCCAGCCCCATGTGGGCCTGCCGTTCACCTCCACGGGCGTCCCCTGCGCCCGCCTCATCCACCCAATAGAAATCAATCTGCAAATCGCCCCACCAAAGAAATCCTATAGAAAAACCGCACAGAAGGATGTCATGTGGAATCCACACACGAGAAATCGAGCTGTAACTCTGGGCGGAGGGCGAAAGACCACCCTCTCCACCCACCCCTCCGCGGCCGGCAAGGCTCGGCTCTCCGCTCCGGACCGTGGCCACCGGAGGCCCCCAGGGCTCCCCGTGGAGCCCTCCCCCCCTCCCCCGCGGGCCTCCAGCGGGCCAGAGGTGCCTCAAAAAAGACGCTCAGGGAACCTCCAGATACCCCCCCCCCCACGCCCTCACGCAGACGTCCAGAAAAAGCAGCCAGACAGGGCGCCCACACAACAGGGCGAGAGAGAGAGAGAGCGAGAGAAGCCGTGCGCGTCAGGGGTGCACTGACAAAAGGGGCGAAACGGGGGCATGCATGTCTGGGCCGCTCGCACCTGCGCCGCGGCGAGGTGCAGCAGGCCGGTGAGATAAATCCCGTGCGGCGAGGGGCCTGTAGTTAACAGCGACGGCGCAACAGGCAGTGCGAAGCCCCCAGCGTCGCCGGCACCATTCGGGTCGGGCGAAAGGGGGGGATTGGGAAAAGGGGGGTTACGAAATTTGCTGCATGCAGCTGGTTTCGGCCTCACCGAGGGGCCCATTCCTCGATACATGGGCGCCTCCCGGCGCCGGGAGGCGCCGGGAAAATCAGCTACGTGAGCTGATTCTCAAACCCCCCCTTTGCTATCCCCCCCTTTCGCCCGACCGGAACCATGGGCATGAGCATTTTTTGTCGGCGGCCACCTGGATCCAAGCGACGGCAGGGAAACGGTCGGACGCAACGAGGTAGATTCAGGCGCGGACAGAAGAGGGGAGGATCGAAGGGACGAAAGGCAGAGAAGGAGGGAAGCGGGCGCGCAGCGTGAATGCCCTCAGAGCGTGAAGGTTTTCGGGATGCGTCGGACAAAAGTAAACACTTCGAGGAGGACGCACCAGGGCACGGATGGGGCGCACAGCCACCGACATGAACACTTACAGAAAGCTACCAGTTCTCGGGCGGGATGATTCTCAAGAGGCGTTCTCGGGATTTTCCGCGGTGCCCGTCCCGCCTCCTCCTCCTCCTCCTCCTCCTCCTCCTCCTCCTCCTCCTCCTCCTCCTCCCCCTCCTCCTCCTCCCCCTCGGGGCTCGTACTCTCAGCTCCTATGTGCGCAGAACCCTTCGGGGCTCGTGCCAGGCAAGATTAGAGTCGTCGTCGTCGTCGTGATCAGAGTCTTTCGGAGCTTGTGCTCTGAGTTTCTCTGTACGCACAGACCTCCGGGGCCCGAGCCAGGCAAGCGTAGAGCCATCGTGTCGCCGTCGCAGCTTGTCATTGTGGTCCACCTTTTTTCGGGGCTCGTGCCAGGCAAGCTTCGAGCGCAGAACTCAGAACACTTCGGGGCTCGTACCGGCGCCCCCTGTCAAATGTAACCAATTGTTGAGTACGGCTGCAACTGATGCTCGGTGTCGATCACAACTGCGCACTGGTTATTTGCCGTTGCTCAGTGAAGTTCGGCGTTACTCTCTTGCGATCCGAAGTGCCAGCGGCTGCTCAGTGCTGCGCAATGCTTGCCCCCGCTGTTCAGCATTAGTGAGTGCTGCTCGCTGGTGGCCACTGGTTCTCAGTGCTGTGCAGTGCGTCGCCTGTGCTTGCCCACTCCAGTGTTGTGTTATCTTGATGCGGTTTGCTTATGTCTGCTGGTGTCTGCTGTTCGCTGCATGCCCACCGCTGGTCAGTGTAAACCATGCAGTGAAGGTCAGCGATGCTCACGGGTGATCACTACTGCATAATAATACTCCAAGTCAGTACTACACATTGTCAGCCGATTGCTTGTGCACTGATTGTTCACAGCCGGATTACAATTGATCGCATCTCTCTCGCTACGAAACCATGTTTGGGCAACGATGCTCAGTACTGTTCACTGGAACCAAATGGTTGCTTCCCAATCAAGTGGTGACCGGTGACGATCATCAGCGTACAATGGTGTTCCCTCGCGGAGTGATGCCCAATGCTACTAAGTGCAGTCAACCACATGACCATTGCTATGATACTGCGTGATGAATGCCAGGCTCATTGCTGCTGGCTGATGCCCGCTGGCCGTTCGGTTCTGCTCACTGGGACACGCTGGTTAATCATTTCGTGCTGGCCGCTTGCGTGCCACAAGCTCACTGCTGTGCACTCCGGGCCATTGCAGCCCAATGGTGTTCACGGCGAGTCGCTGCTGTATACACACACACCCACACACCAAACAAGCACAACAGCAACACACAGCGACACAGGCCACAGCCAACAAGCCGCGCACACAGACACACAGACTCACACACAGATGAAGCCAAAGGAGAACACCGAACAAACAACAACCCCCCAAAGAAATGATGCCCAATGCCGAGCACCAGTAGCCAATGCCAGGCACGACCGTTCAAGGCCCGGCAATGCCTATCGCAATCATGCAACGCAGTAACGCAAGGAAATGCCAAGCACGATCAGTCACTGCCAACCAATGCCACGCAGGGCCATTCAATGCCAAGTACGACCACCCAGTGCCAAGGACCACCGCTCCTTGCCAACCAGTATGTACCAGGCAGAAACAAGCAATGCAAAGCACGACCAGCCAAGCACGACAAACGAATGCCAAACGTTACCTCTCAATTCCAAGCACTGCCGAGCACGACCAATCGATGCCAAGCACGAGCATTCAATGCCAAGCGCGACCAACCAATGCCAGGCAATGGCAAGCAGGACCACTCAATGCAAAGCATGACCAAGCAGTGCCAAGCACGACCATTCAATGCCAAGCGAGACCAAGCAATACCAACCATGAATCACCAATGCCAGGCAATGCCAGGCACTCCCGCTCAATAACGCGCCCGAACAAGCAATGCCAAGCACGACCGCTCAATGCCAAGCACGACCAAGCCCTGCCAAGCACGACCACCCAATGCCGAGCAATGCCAAGCACGACTAACCAAGGCCAAGCAAAGCCAAAAGCACGACCAGTCAATGTCAAGCGCAACCCAGAAGTGCCAAGCGCAACCAACCAGTGCCAAACAACGCCGAGCACGACCACTTGATGCCAAGCAGCGCCAGGCAATACCAACCACTGCCAAGCAATGCCTCGCCCGAGGCCCACGGGACCAATTCCATAATTTGTGGGGTATCCCCAAGAGGCTCAGGGCATCGAGGCATCCCGCAGTGGCTGCCTCGAGGTTGACTCCAGTGCATCCCGCAGTGGCTGCGAGGCCTTGATCAGAGGCTGTGATAGATCGCGCGCGAGTTTGAATCATCCATGCGCTGATGCACCTCCTAAGGAAGGGGATCTCCCCAAACGGCTCGGGCTCCTCTCCCAGAGGCTCGAGGGCTTGCCCCAGAGGCTCTGGGACGTGTCGAGGATGCGGAGAGGCACCCCCAGAGGCCGCGAGGTTGTCTCGAGAGGCCCGGAGGCTTCTTTCAGAGGCCCTTTTCTGAGGGTGGCGAAAAACTTCGGCAAAAACAAAAACTAATCGGCCAGGGGGAGTCTGGCAGGTTAGTTTTTTGTTGCCCCCCCCTCCCCCGCACCCCCCCAAAACGACGCCACCATGGCGGAATGAGGGGCGTCCTTCCAGACTGCTGGTTGGCGTTGTCGGTCGTTGCCTCTCTCGCCCTTCCCCCCTCTCCCCTTTCCTCCCTCCCTCCCCCGCCCTCCCTCTCTCCCCAGCCCTCCTGTTTTTTGTTGTTTGCTTTTTTTTTTCTCTCTCTCTCTCTCTCTCTCTCTCTTCTCTCTCACTCTCTCTCTATGTAGTTATATATCGCCCTCTCTCTCTCTGCTTCTATATCCCGTCAACGCTGCACCGCGCAATTCAGAGGTCGCTCGTGCTTCGCGGCGGCTCCAAGACCTATACTTGAGAGCCCCCCGTTTTCCAAAAAGCACCTAAGCGAGCGACGAAGGAAACCAGGCTCAATTGCGAAACATGCGCGAGCAAGCTGCCTGCGTAAGGTCGCGCGTCAGCGCTCTCGTTCCACACGCAGTGTGCCGCGCTGGCGGCCCGCATAAGCCACCACCTCGGGCTGCTATGTTAGAAGGTTGATAGACCTCCTACCCTGACACGTCGATTAGCGAATTGGCCGTTGTCGGTTCGCGGGAGGGCGTCGCGGCCGTCATTTTTGCGGGTCCGGGCCCGCCGGTTTCGGTCTTAGGCCGTTTTCACGAAAGGGAAGGGAGGTTTGTCCACCGCCGACCTCTGCCGTGTCATCTAGAGGCCCGCCTCTCTTCGTCGCCCAGGTGGGAGCAGCAGCAGGTCGACGGCGGCGGTCCTCCGGCGCGCGGAGGGCGAAGCCTGACGCGGTCCCGCCTCGAGGGCTCTCGGCGCGGAGGGGCCGAGGCGCTCAGGGGGAGCTCCGGGGGACGGGAGGGTCGGGGAGGGCGGGGGAGGAGCCCGGAACTTGGCCCAGCCCTGGCGCGCGCGAGCGGGGCCTGGACCCGCCTTACCCCCGCCCTTTGGTCCCCCGCGGCGAGGACGGGGAGGCGGCGGCGGGGAGCGCGGGCACGACGACCGCGGAGGCGCCGCGTGCCGAGCGCCGGAGCGTCGCGCCGTTCTCGTCCCCCTCTTCCTCCCCAGCCTTTTCTCCTTCCTCCCTGCCTCCCCCCTTTCCCCCCCCACTGCTGCGCCTCGTCCTCTTCTCCTCCCTGGCTCCTCTGATCCCTCCCTCCCTCTCTCTCTCTCTTTCTCGTTTCCGCCCTCCCCCCCCTCCCCTACATTCCCCCTCCCTTCCTCCATCCCTCCTGCTCCTGCACTCCTCATCTTCGGTCTCCTCCGCGGCCCGCGTCCCTCGGATCCATCCATCCAGCCTTTTTTTGTCCGTAATCATTCACCCTTTCCCCCTTCCTGCTGCACTTTCTCCGGTCAAGATATGTAGGTATTTTTGGTTTTACTAATACATAGATACACGCAGATAGAGAGGAGAGAGAGAGAGAGAGAGACAGAGACACAGACAGAGGCAGGGGACGGCAAGCAGGCCGAATGACGAAGGGAGAAGCAGCAGGCAGCGCAACAGCAGAGGAGGCACGGGAGCCAAGAACCAAAAGACAAACAATTGCGCAGAAGAGCTTGACGTCAATGCTGCTCCCGGCAAGCCCCAGTTGCCAGGCCATGTCCGAGGAGGGGGGCCGGGCCGGCGAGCTCATGGTGAAGTGCCTCGGCAGCAGCCCCATCATGTGTCTCAGCATGTACTGTCGCCGCCTCCGCACTGGCTGACCCAGAGGCTACATCAAGCTCATCCCGCCCAGCTGCGGCTGCGGGGACTCCATCTTACACAGGAACCCCGCGGGGACTCCATCCGGCACAGGAGCCTCCAGCTGAGGGGACGGTGGAACAGGTCGCAAGATGGAATTCTCCGTCGCGGTGCCGACGACCAGCAGAGAGGCGGTCGCTGACGGAGTCGTGTCGATGGTCTGGCTCGTGACGCTCTGGAACGCCTCGGCGGTGGTCTGCGTGGCACGCCTGTTGACACGGCCTCGGCGCGGTCGCCCACGTGGGGCATAAGCTTGGACTAGCTTGGATCCCCAGGGAGACGGGCTCGTCCGCCATGCTGTGCCACTCAGCCATGCTGGACGTCGTTGCAGTTGCTGTCCCGGGGGCGGGGTACGTTGCCCAGGGCCAGCAGGAGAAGCCGCGTCGACCGAGAGGTCGCCACGATGCTGGTCTCCACGACCTTCAGCGACGGCAGCCAGCGCAAGAGCCTCGTCGACCTGCACGTTGAACTTAGAGCTGGAGGCGAGCGTGACGTGGCGCACGATTTTTTACGCGCAGTCTATGCGGATGACCTTGGACTTGAGGTTCCGCAGCAGCGCCAGATTACGCCCGGCAGCAGTAGCAAAGCTTTCGAGATGTTCGCCAGCATGATCCGACAGGGCAGCAAACAGATCATTGTGGTGAGAGTGCAAGAGCCGGTGTTCCAACATGCTCCAGACAAGCGGGCTTAAAGTTTTGCCGAACCTTGCCTTGAATCAGAAATTGCTACGACTCCCCTCGTGCTGCGCTGCGCTTGTTGTCCCTGCGGCTGCTTTGCTTTTCGTCCATCCTCTCCTCTTCTCTGTTGCGCGCTTCCTCTCCATGCTGGTGCTGTTGCTCTCCACCGCGCGCTGCCTGGCCTGCCCATCGGACGAGACTCATTGTTCTGTCTTCACATGCAGTGCCCCTTAACTTGCTCCTCTTCCTCCCGCTTCTGCATTGCGACCTGGTCAGCATCTCAGCACTGCCGCTGCTGTTGGAGTGTCATCTCCCGCGCTCCTTCTTCTCTTCCTCTGCTCTCCTTTTCTCCTTCCTTCCTCTATTCATTCTTCCTCCCCCATCTTCCACCCCTCCTTCTCCTCCTCCTCCTCCTCATCTTCCTCCTCCTCCTCCTCCTCCTCTCCTCCTTGCTCCTCCCTGCATTCGTACTCGTCCCCGACCCATCCTCGTCCTCCCCTCTTTCCCTCCTCCGTTTGCTCATTTCTCCCTTCCTCATCCCGCTCCGCATCGGCCTCCTCCCATCCTCCCCACTTCCCCACACACGTGAGCCAGAGGGAGGATGACGATGAGAAGAAGAAGGCGGAGGCGAAGGCAGAGGAGGAAGAAGAGGAGGAGGAAGGAGGAGTCAAGAGAAGGATGAGGAGGAGGAGGAGGACGAGGAGGAGGAGGAGGAGGAGGAGGAGGAGGAGGAGGAGGAGAGTAGGAGAAGGAGGAGAAGGAGGAGGAGGAGGAGGAGAAAGGAGGAGGGATGGATGAGGGCAGAGGGAGAAGGGATGATCTGGGTGATCAGGAAGGAGGGGGAGGAGGTAGCAGGAGGAGGAAGGGAGGAGCAGGAGGAAAAAAAAGATGGGAGGAGTGGGCGAGGGGGACGAAAGAAGGGGCGAGATTGTGTGTGTGTGTGTGGGTGTGTGTGTGTTTGTGTTTGTGTTTGTGTGTTTGTGTGTTTGTGTGTTTGTGTGTTTGTGTGTTTGTGTGTTTGTGTGTTTGTGTGTTTGTGTGTTTGTGTGTTTGTGTGTTTGTGTGTTTGTGTGTATGTGTGTTTGTGTGTTTGTGTGTTTGTGTGTTTGTGTGTTTGTGTGTTTGTGTGTTTGTGTGTTTGTGTGTTGTGTTTGTGTGTTTGTGTGTTTGTGTGTTTGTGTGTTTGTGTGTTTGTGTGTTTGTGTGTTTGTGTGTTTGTGTGTTTGTGTGTTTGTGTGTTTGTGTGTTTGTGTGTTTGTGTGTTTGTGTGTTTGTGTGTTGTGTGTGTTTGTGTGTTTGTGTGTTTGTGTGTGTGTGTTTGTGTGTTTGTGTGTGTTTGTGTGTGTGTGTTTGTGTGTTTGTGTGTTTGTGTGTTTGTGTGTTTGTGTGTTTGTGTGTTTGTGTGTTTGTGTGTTTGTGTGTTTGTGTGTTTGTGTGTTTGTGTGTTTGTGTGTTTGTGTGTTTGTGTGTTTGTGTGTTTGTGTGTTTGTGTGTGTGTGTTTGTGTGTTTGTGTGTTTGTGTGTTTGTGTGTGTGTGTGTTGTGTGTTTGTGTGTTTGTGTGTTTGTGTGGTGTGTTTGTGTGTTTGTGTGTTTGTGTGTTTGTGTGGTTGTGTGGTTGTGTGGTTGTGTGGTTGTGTGTTTGTGTGTTTGTGTGTTTGTGTGTTTGTGTGTTTGTGTGTTTGTGTGTTTGTGTGTCTGTGTGTCTGTGTGTCTGTGTGTCTGTGTGTTTGTGTGTTGGTGTGTTGGTGTGTTGGTGTGTTGGTGTGGTTGTGTGGTTGTGTGGTTGTGTGGTTGTGTGGTTGTGTGGTTGTGCGTTTGTGTGTTTGTGTGTTTGTGTGTTTGTGTGTTTGTGTGTTTGTGTGTTCGTGTGTTTGTGTGTCTGTGTGTCTGTGTGTCTGTGTGTCTGTGTGTCTGTGTGTCTGTGTGTCTGTGTGTCTGTGTGTCTGTGTGTCTGTGTGTCTGTGTGTCTGTGTGTCTGTGTGTCTGTGTGTCTGTGTGTCTGTGTCTGTGTCTGTGGTTGTGGTTGTGGTTGTGGTGTGTGTGTTGTGGTTGTGGTTGTGGTTGTGGTTGTGGTTGTGGTTGTGGTTGTGGTTGTGGTTGTGGTTGTGGTTGTGGTTGTGGTGGTTGTGGTTGTGGTTGTGGTTGTGGTTGTGGTTGTGGTTGTGGTTGTGGTTGTGGTTGTGGTTGTGGTTGTGGTTGTGGTTGTGGGTGTGGGTGTGGGTGTGGGTGTGGGTGTGGGTGTGGGTGTGGGTGTGGGTGTGGGTGTGGGTGTGGGTGTGGGTGTGGGTGTGGGTGTGGGTGTGGGTGTGGGTGTGGGTGTGGGTGTGTGTGTGTGTGTGTGCGCGTGGGAGGGCAAGAGATAGACGGATATACCGAAGGAGTGGTGGGGGAGGCAGAGAGGACGGGCGAAAGAGAAAGAGAGAGAGAGAGAGAAAGAGAAGCAAGCAGAACAACGAAAGACATAAAGGACAAAGCATGCTAACGGAGGTCCCCACATGGTTGTTTGATTGGGGCGCGGACTTGCAAGGGGGGGCGCAGAAGGTGTAGGAAGATGGATAGAGGGTAACAACGAGAGCGATGTTATCGAGGGGCATGCAAGACTCTTGCGAAATTGCCATGTTTTCCTAGCGGCCGTCGCCTCGGTGGGACGGGCACGAAATCGAATACGTAATATAGTTGTCGAATGCCCTCCTCGCTCAGGCGAGGCATCCCTGGAGGGGCGGAAGGGGCACGAAACTTGGTAAATGGCATGGTTGTCGAATGCTCTCCTCGCTCAGGCGGGGCCTCCCTGGAGGAGTGGGAGGGGCACGAAACCTCATAACGAGCATGGTTTTCGAATGCCCTCCTCGCTCAGGCGGGGCCTCCCTGGAGGAGTGGGAGGAGCACGAAACATTATAAAGAGCATGGTTTTCGAATGCCCTCCTCGCTCAGGCGGGGCCTCCCTGGAGGAGTGGAAGGGGCACGAAACCTGATATATAGCATGGTTGTCGAATGCTCTCCTCGCTCAGGCGGGGCCTCCCTGGAGGAGTGGGAGGGGCACGAAACCTCATAAAGAGCATGGTTTCCGAATGCTCTCCTCGCTCAGGCGGGGCCTCCCTGGAGGAGTGGGGAGGGCCCGACACCTTACACATAGCATGGTTTTCGAATACCCTCCTCGCTCAGGCGGGGCCTCCCTGAAGATGTGGGAGGGGCACGAAACCTTATAAAGTAAAGAGCATGATTTTCGAATGCCCTCCTCGCTCAGGCGGGGCCTCCCTGGAGGAGTGGGAGGGGCACGAAACCTGATATATAGCATGGTTGTCGAATACCATCCTCGCTCAGGCGGGGCCTCCCTGGAGGAGTGGGAGGGGCACGAAACCTCATAAAGAGCATGGTGTTCGAATGCCCTCCTCGCTCAGGCGGGGCCTCCCTGGAGGAGTGGGAGGAGCACGAAACCTTATAAAGAGCATGGTTTTCGAATGCCCTCCTCGCTCAGGCGGGGCCTCCCTGGAGGAGTGGAAGGGGCACGAAACCTGATATATAGCATGGTTGTCGAATGCTCTCCTCGCTCAGGCGGGGCCTCCCTGGAGGAGTGGGAGGGGCACGAAACCTCATAAAGAGCATGGTTTCCGAATGCTCTCCTCGCTCAGGCGGGGCCTCCCTGGAGGAGGGGGCAGGGCCCGACACCTTACAAGTAGCATGGTTTTCGAATACCCTCCTCGCTCAGGCGGGGCCTCCCTGGAGATGTGGGAGGGGCACGAAACCGTATAGAATAAAGAGCATGGTTTTCGAATGCCCTCCTCGCTCAGGCGGGGCCTCCCTGGAGGAGTGGGAGGGGCACGAAACCTGATATATAGCATGGTTGTCGAATACCATCCTCGCTCAGGCGGGGCCTCCCTGGAGGAGTGGGGAGGGGCACGACACCTTATGAAGAGCATGGTTTTCGAATACCCTCCTCGCTCAGGCGGGGCCTCCCTGGAGGAGTGGGAGGGGCACGACACCTTATAAAGAGCATGGTTTTCGAATGCCCTCCTCGCTCAGGCGAGGCATCCCTGGAGGGGTGGAAGGAGCACGAGACCTGATAAATAGCATGGTTGTCGAATGCTTTCCTCGCTCAGGCGGGGCCGCCTTGGAGGAGTGGGAGGGGCACGAGACCTTAGAAAGAGCATGGTATTCGAAAACTCTCCTTGCTCAGGCGGAGCCTCCCTGCAGGAGTGGGAACGACACGAAACTTGATGAACGGCATGGTTTTCGAATACACCCCTCGCTCAGGCGGGGCCTCCCTGAAGGAGTGGGAAGGGCACGACACCTTATAAATAGCATGGTTTTCGAATACCCTCCTCGCTCAGGCGGGGCCTCCTTGGAGGGGTGGCGGGGGCGCGGAACCTTGTAAATGGTATGGTATCGCGATATTGTCCTCGCTTTGGCGTGGCCTTTTTGGAGTGGTAGGTATGGTATGGTTATTTTGGTATTGTAGGTGTGATCGGAGGCTGGGGGGGTGAGGTCGCAGTGGAACGGAGACCCCCAACCGGGAAATCGTTTCGTTTCGTTCGTGTCGTGCGTGCGGGCGAGGCGAAGCAGGCTACGTGGGCGCACGAGAGGAATGAACCCGCAGCTGCTAGGGCGAAGTCAAGACAAATGATTCTCCCCCGCCCGCCCTTCCGGCGGTGGCTCGCGGTTTCCCGCGGTGTCCCATGGTGTCCCGTGATGTCCGCCGTTGCTGGGGCGAAGTCAAGACAAATGATTCTCCCCCGCCCGCCCGTCCGTCCGTCCGTCTGGCGGTGGCTCGCGGTGTCCCGCGGTGTCCCATGGTGTCCCGTGGTGTCCCGTTGAGTGAGATCGATATTGAGATCGATATTGAGATCGATACTGAGATCGACATGGTGCCTCGAGGTGTCCCGTGGTGTCCCGTTGAGTGAGATCGATAGCGGGATCGATAGTGAGATCGATTGGTGTTCCGTGGTGTCCCATGGTGTCCCGTTGAGTGAGATCGATACTGAGATCGGTATTGAGATCGATATGGTGCCCTGTGGTGTCTCGTGGTGTCCTATGGTATCCCGTTGAGTGAGATCGATAGTGAGATCGAGAGGTTTTCCACGGTGTCCCGTGGTGGCCCGTGGAGTTCCGTGGTGTCCCTTTGAATGAGATGGATTGTGAGATCGATCGTGAGACCGACAAGTGTCCCGTGGTGTCCCGTGGTGTCCCGTTGAGTGAGATCGATAGTGAAATCGATTGGGTCAGATGTTGGTTCCCCCCCCTCCCCCCCTTACAACCTCCTTATCACCCGAAGGGTGGTCGTATAGGTATGATATGGTATGGTAGGTGATGTGGTATGGTTGGCACGGCCTGGTAGGTATGGTAGTGGTATGGTATGGTATGGTTGGTATGGTATGTGGTAGGTCTGCTGTGTTAGGTGAGGAGCTGGTATGGTATGGGTAAGTATATCATAGTAGGTATAGTAGGTATGGTATGGTATTGTACGTATGGTATGGTATGGTAGAGAGGCGGGATAATGAGAAGGAGGAGAAGGAGAAAGAGAGGGTGTTCCGGGTAAACAAAGCAACCTCACTCAGGATTTGGATAACAAATAGCCTGGCGAAGGACCCAACCATGTAGTTGTGAGAATAACATATTCGGTGGAGCTCCCCATGGGGCCACGAAGCGTGTGAGGGGTGTGCCGAAATTAATGGCGGGGACACATGCGGGCTGCGCCACTGGGACCTACGGTGGAGCTCCTATGTGGCCACGAAACATGTGAGGGGTGTGCCGACATGAGCGGCGGGGACGCATGCGAATAGTGCCACTGAGACCTTCGGCGGAGCTCCTATGGGACCACGAAGCGTGTGAGGGATGCGCCGAAATGAATGGCGGGGACGCTTGCGAACTGTACCGCTGAGACCACTGCGAACTTCGGCGGTGCTCCTGTGGGGCCGCAAAGCGAGCGAGGGGTGTGCCGCAATGAGCGGCGAGGACAAACACGAACTGTGCCACTGGGACCTTCGGCGGAGCGCCTATGTGGCCACGAAGCGTGCGAGGAGTGTGCCGAAATGGGTGGCGGGAACGCATGCGAGCTGTGCCACCTGGGACCTACGGTGGAGCTCCTATGGGGCCACGGCACGCGTGAGGGGCGTGCCGGCATTTAGCGGTGGGGACGCATGCGAATTGTGCCTCTGAGACTTTCGGCGGGGCTCTTATGGGACCACGAAGCGTGTGAGGGGTGTGCAGAAATGAATGGCGGGGGCGCATGCGAACTGTGCCACTGGGACCTTCCTCGGAGATCCTGTGGGGCCTCGAAACGTGTCAGGGGTGTGCCGGCGTGAGCGGCGGGGACGCATGCGAATTGTGCCTCTGAGACTTTCGGCGGGGCTCTTATGGGACCACGAAGCGTGTGAGGGGTGTGCAGAAATGAATGGCGGGGACGCTTGCGAACTGTGCCACTGGGACCTTCGGCGGAGCTCCCATTGGGCCACGAAACGTGCGAGGGGTGTGCCGACATGAGTTGCGGGGACGCATACGAACTTTGCCACTTGGGCCTTCGGCGGAGCTCCGATGTGGCCACGAAAGGCGGAAGGTGTGTGCCGAAATGAGTGGCGGGGACGCATGCGAATTGTGCCAGAGGGACCTTCGGCGGGGCTCCCATGGGTTCACGAGACGCGCGCGAGTCACGGGAGCGTCCACAACGAGGAAGTGCGGCGTGGGTTCCTACGCAAAGCGAGTGCGGAGCGCGCGCGCGCGTTGTCGCGTTCGCTTACAGGCGTGGGAAGCGCGGCTGGCGCCCGCTGGGTCAGGCTCGCCGAGGTGCCGCGCTGCCGCCCAGATTCCCAGTCGACGAAGAGTTCCGCAGGAAACCGGGTGGCGGCTGGAAGCGGAAGGCGCGGCGCGTGACCCTGCCTTTCCCTGCCCCCCTCCTGCGCCGGGGTGCGCGCGGCGCACAGCGCGCGGGTCAGGTCGAGGCCGTCGTTGATTTCTCGGCGCATCTCATCCATGCTTGTGCGGCGCCAACAGAGCGAGTCTGGACGGAGTGTCTGGATGCGCCCGCAAGCTTGGCGCGGGCCTTGCGGGGCAGCGGGCGCCCGAGGCTCCGCGAGGAGGACTTCGCGGGAACCTTCAAGACCCTGCCACTTGCACTCGCGGCCTCGCGCATGGCGGCGGCCGCGCGGGGCGAGGCGGCACGGGAGGGCTGTGCGCTGCAGTTGTGGCGTTGCCCATTCGACGCGGCGGCCAGCGCGCGCGCCCGAGAACGACCCAGACGCGCAGCGCAGGTGCGAGCGCGCCCTTTCCATCCAGGCGCGGTGGGAAGCGCGGCGCGCGAGCCGGGCGGTTCTGGGCCAGCTTTTTTTCGCCCCGACGGGGAGATTGGTGGGCGATGTGTTCAGCATCGACCCGGAGGGTGGCCAGGCGGGCAGGGTGATATCGGAGGAATCGGCTGAAGTCTTGGGCGTCTTAGTTGAAGTGGTGGATGGACTGGCAAACCGTTTCTATCCCCCTGGCCCCCGCGCCGCGCCGTTGTTTGGTCATCCGGGGTTCGTTGCGCAGGAACGCGCGATGTCATCCAGCACCCCGCCACAAAGGTGGCCAAGTGGACGCGTTCCATCGAGCACATCCCCCTGTCAGGACGCCAATCGCCCACGCGGGCGGCCAAGCTGGTGGGGAAGCTCGGCTGGGATGCTTCTGCCGTCTTCGGTAGAGTCGCCCGCGTGCATTTGGCGCCGCTTTTCCACGGGTCCACTGGGCAGCGGACAGCTTTGACCGCGCGGTTGAAGGGGGCGCTGGAGTGGTGGCTGCGATTCTTGACCGCCACGCCACAGCGGCATGCCCCGCTGCGGTGGCGGGCAAGGGAACCAGCTCTAGTGCACTCTGCCACCGGCAGCGGCAGGTCGCGCGCGTTTCGCATGGAGGTTCCCCGCCGAGTGCGGCATCGCGCGAGGTTGGCCTGGATTAATTGATGACGGGCTCCGGAAAAGGTGCGCCTACCTCTCGCCGCCAGCCGTTCACCCGCTGGCGGAGTCCGCGCCGGGGCCGCTCGAGGGCGACGGTGCCCGTCGGTCGCCGTGCGCCCCCGATCAGGAGGCGGAAGAGAAGGAGGAGGCGGAGGGATGAGGGAGGCGGTGGTGGATGTTGGAATGGACTATAGGCTATAGGCTCCAGGCCGTCCTGGACGGAAAGGGGAGGACGGAGGGAAGGGATGAGTGAGGGGAGGATGAGCAGGAGGTGGAGAATGGGGAGGAGGGCGAGCAGGGGGAGAGGGGCAGAAGGGCGAGGAGGAGGAGGAGGAGGATCGGATTGGATCGGACACGTCGAGAGCAAGGCTGGGCCATCCAGGAACGAAGGTTTGAAGGCAGACCCTGTACCGCTCAGCGGTGCAGGGCCTGCCTCCAACCAACATGCCAGAAGAACCCAACCCACAAAGAACAACCACGGACCACGATGACTCCCATGCAATGCAAGCCTGGGGCTCACAAGCGGCGGGCTTCAAACCAGCATTTCCTCTGGTTGCCACCGACGGCCGGATAGACGCCACCAAATCACGACAGATTGTATTGCCTCGTGATACGCATTTTCATCAACATCATCATCCTCGTCTCATCTCCTCCGAACCTCCACCACCCCATGTCCGGCGCCGGATCTACGAGGGAGGGGAAAGAGGGGAAGAGGCGAGAAGGAGGAGGCTAAGCAGGAGCAAAACGCTTGGCCCTCACATCCTTCTCCTTGTCCTTGCTCTTGGCAGGAGGCACTCCCGTGCCGAATCGAGCAAGACGTTCTTCACGAGACACGTGGCGAGCAGCAGGGGCTCGCACTTGCGCCCGCGAGTCTTGGCCATCATCATCGGGAAGCTCGGCAGGACCAGCTTCACTGTCACTAGTGCTAAAGCGGCGCATCCTCACACAGGCACGGCGCTCGGGCGGCACCGCGCGAACAGCATGTCCAGTGACAAACCGATCCTGACGGACAGCACGACGACGTGCGTGGCTCTCCTCAGGAGCTGCAGGAGCAGCGGGCCGATGACCAGCAGCAGCCGCCGCCAGGCCGCAAGCAGCAGAACCTTCACGGCGACGACCACGATGAGCCACAGGCCGGGCATCCACGGCATGAGCAGCACCGTCAGGTTTCACGAAGATTTGCATGCCTCCGCGCAGGCGCGGCGGATTTACCACGGGTCACGACCACCGCTCCAAGGATCACGATCAGCGCCATGACGTGCAGCAGGTGGCGCTCCACCAGCATCATGAGGTGGCTCCTCTTCTTGGGGAGCTTGACGGCGAGACGCCGAGCCAAGGCCACGACCAGCTGCAACAGGATCTGGCCCTGAAGCCGGTGCGCACGGGCCACGCCCTATAGGGCAGCCGCCAATGCGGCCCCAAGGCGTGTTGGCCTGCAGCCCCGGCGCGACAACTCCGCGAAGCCGCGGAGGAGCAACTGCGCGGCGCGAGCCTGCGCACGGGCGGCTTGCGCCCGGCGCTCAGCCGCCGAGCGGCGAGGCCGCTCCGGAGCAGGAGAGGGACGGCGAGGAGGCGAGGGGGGAGGGAGAGCGAGAGCGGAAGGCTGGGTGGTGGGGCAGGAGCAGGAGGGAGAGGGCGAACAGCAGCAGCAGCACGCGGCGAGGGGGGTACGCGCAGCGTCACATACTCCAGGTGCAGTCCGACGGTGCCGCTGCTGCCGACCAGCGAGCGGAGACCTGGGACGTCTTGCCCGAGTGGGAGGCCCGCTCGGGCCAGCATCCTCGAGGAAAGGGGGAATGGCCGCTGGGGGAATGGCAGCGTTGAGTATCAACACCCATGCCAACAGCGACAAGCGACAGGAGGATGAGGTCCTCGTCTTCTCCATCCTCTTCCTCAAACTCCTCCCCGTCCCCCCTGTTTCCCTCTCTCCTGCTCCCCTCTTTGTCCTCCCCTCGTTCTTCCCCTGCTCCCTGCCCACCCCCTCCCTTCGTTCACAATCACTCGATCTGAGCAGTTCTCTTCCATCGCCCAAGGTTATGTGTTTGTTCAACGCAGCCTATCCAGCAAATTGCTTTTTCACCCCACAGGATTGTCTACATGTGAATTCTGGCCTGGATTTCCCGAAGCAGAACGTCACAGGCTTTTCAGAAGTTGCGTTCTGGCTGCAGGACTGGCCTCGTTTGAGATGTTCTAGAACTTCGCTTTCGCTGCGTCGTTGGCTGCACTGTTGCATCGGCAGCGTTTGCCACTTCCCGGGAGGCTCATGGAAATTCCGTCCAGTAAATCGACGCCCTCTCGGCAGCGTTGGCCGTGTTCATACATCTGCAAGAATGTAGTTATCGTTGCAGCGCTTGCCACATGTAGAACGAAAGAGGCCCCTTACCTTGATCGTCACCTTTCACAGTCCGACTTCCTGCCCCTTCCGTTAATGCTCGTCTTTCCTCGTCCTTTTCTTCCTGCTCCTCCTCCTCCTCCTCTTCCTCCTCCTCCGTTTCCCCGCCTCTTTCATGTCCCTCAAAGTTCCCATCCGCTCCTTCATGCCCCTCCCATGCTCTGGTATCTGGGGCCCTCGTGGACAAAGTTAGTTGATCTGGAAACATGTCTTATTCGACACTCGACTCTGCGAAAGGGTTGGTTCAATTCCGTGGTAAGAGATGACATGGATGGGTATGTTGCCAAATGTGGCACGAACGCACCAATCTTCTCCTCACCCCCAACTCGTTTCTTCTCCCTTACCCCCATCACCCACCACCACCCACCCGGATCCGTCCTTCCCATCCTCACCCCCGGAGGTTGTCTTCCACTCTTCGGACAACAGCCCAGTGAACGTGCGCAGCGAGACCGATGTTGAGTCGCCGATAATCAGGACTTGGGGCCGTTGGCCTTCGCTCGAGGAAGTTGCCAATTGCAATTGTTGGTGCTTTCGCCACGGTTTGCAGAGCTGCCTCTGCTCTTGCTGTGCTCTCGCCCGCCATACGGGTGCTAGGACAAAGAGCAGGAAGAGGACGACTGGGAGGACCAGGGCGTGATGGATCCCATCATTTCAGGGTTTCGGTTTATCGCACGGTTTTTTCTGTATGAATTGCGGGAGTCAAGTTCTACTAACATACGTGAATTGTTGCCCGTCTGGCTCAAGGCTAAAAGCATCGGCGTATCGCGGTGTTGCCACAGTTGGTAGCGGAGCGGGCCTAGCCATGGCCCGGATGGAAGACCCAGGACGTCGTTGAGCGGCAGCGTCAAGGGGTTGCTCCATCGGCCGGGCTGGTCTCGCTCGTCGAGACGGACAGTGTGGGATCAACGGGAGACACTGATATGCCAGATCAGGACTCGCATGCAGGAGTTTTTGAGGTCGATGGCACCGCAGCAGCATCTAGTCCAGAGGAGCGACTAGCAGCCCAGGCGGGTGCCACGGAGGACGGAGTTCAACTGACGGCGCCGCTGCCGGGAGGGCAGTCCCACCCTGGCCACCATCGCCTTGGCCTCGGCGTTGGCCAGGACGTAGTCGATCCGCGATGGGGCCCCGTGCGACCGGATGCACGTGGGGCCAGCAGCGGCGAGGAGATCCCTCCACCCCGCCGTGCCCAAGAGGCCTTCTGATCCAGAGTCGCGGAGTCAACAATTGAGGTCGCCCACCAGCAGCGCGGGCGCCCCGTCGAGGCCATGCAGCCATTCTGGCCCCTCCAACAGCAGGGCGGCGTTGCGCTCCGAGTCGGGAGGGCCGCCGGCGTAGCCGTTGCAACTCAAGATACGACTTGCGCAATTTGGGCCGAAGTACCCCGCCAGATGCTGGTGCCGCCGGGAGAGCCGGCTCCACCCTGACCTTGTAGCGGCCCGGCGAATGCGCAGCCGCCAGCAAGTGCTCGACCCCGGCGGCAGGCCCCGGTTGCAGCGCCATGCCTCGCGCCCTGGCTGCACTCACGGCGGCTGAATCCGCCTCCGCAGCGGGACTGCGCGCCTCCTGCATGCACCAGACATCCGCGCCCGCGTCAAGCAGGCCGCCAGCTCGCGCTCCAGCGGTTGACATTCGCCACGAGCACCGTAGCGGACTCGGGCGGCCTCGGGCGCGGCCGCCCCCCGAAACAATACGTTCACACAAAGACGCACAGACACACACAGACACACACGCACGCACACACACACACACACACTTCCGCCCGACGCGTCAGTCAATCTCAAGGGCGAGCAGCCGCAGCGGCGGGCTACGCCCAAATTCATGAATCCACGTGTGAAGTAACACGGCCTAGCGATACTCCCATAAGCGAGCGCTGGTGGTTAGGAAGCGAAGCGCTCACATGCACACGCACACCCGCCCACGATTACAGAATAGCCATGTGTGTATCGATATACCTATATACACGTGTGTGTGTGTCACCCACACACACCACGCACAAACATGTATGTGTAATGTTGCACCGATGTAATTCCATATGCACAGGGCACGCGCATGACACACGCGTTCGCACGAACATGTGCGCGTAAGCTATGTACTCGCACAAGGTCGAGCGTAAGCGCCATCGTGCCCCTTCCTATGGTGTGCCAGACTGGTGGCTTGTGTAAGCCACTGCGTAAAGCCGCTGCGTCCTCGTGCGTAAGACCTTTCTCTCTTCGCCGCTCACGTTCTGATTGCGGGAATGCGAGGAGCAAGTCTCCCCCATGCTCGCTTGCCTCGTCGGCCTGCTATAGTTCTGTATGTGGCATGTTGTTGCGTTCATTACCATGCCCAGCTCACTGGATTCCGACGTTGTTGAGGTCAGAGCGCATGCTGTTCTCGGGATTTGTTCTTTTAATAGAGGAAGGCAATCGCAAACAAAACTTGCATGCAAGCACCAGCATGAATGGGTTTGGTGTCGCACGTGTCGGAGGTGCCAGCATTGCCTGCTTTCGAGCAGAAGGGATCAGACGTCTTCGTCTTACGGATGCGTTGGTGATCTCCTTGAAAAGGGTTTCTTCGATTAGTTTAAACAAACATTATACTTGCGTCTTCAGTTATAGCGGCAGCATGTGTGGTGCATGCATGTTCGGTATGCGTGGCACACACGATTGGGGGCCAAGTGGTAAGTTTGGCGCGTCTGCTGTCTTCTTCGAACAGTTCTTGCTCGAACAAGTCCTGTGGACATCACACTGGTAACATTCCTTTCCCTGCCCTCATGCCTATGCGTCCCTCCCCTGTCCACTTCATCCCTCATCCTACGCCTCTGTCGATTGCAGGACGATGGTTCGCGGAGACATCTTCATAGGCCGGCACTGCGTCGCGCGCGGCACGGCATAGCAAGCGCGTGGTGCCCGTCATTATGTGGGCGGCCGCTCCCAGCATCATATCTGCCATGGCATGGGTGAGCCGAGGAGGAGCGACTGGAGGTTGATAGATCTTCATTCCCTCCTCTTCCTCCTCGTCCTCCTCGCCCTTCTCTGTCGCCTCCCCCCTGTCCTCGTCACTCTCCTCCCATGGCGCGTCTCGTACCTGCCCGAGGGCGCTCTTGTGAGAGAGATGGCCCAAACATAGGCACAGGGTTGGCCCAACCCCCCACTCCCTCTTGGGACCCCGCTGTCCAGGCGCCGTTAGCTGTTAGGAGGATTGTGCCCTCCTTTCTTAGGCGTGAGGCATCGTGACTCGCACCATGCCCCAGAGGAGGAAAAAGCGGGAGAAGCAGGAGGATTTGCTCACAGCCCGAAGCATCGGACACAAACAGCGAAGCGATGCCAAGCGGAAAATCACAGCAGCATTGGAGCTGACAACCTCTGTTGAGAACAGGAGGAGTAGGAGGGGGAAGAGGAGAGGGGAGGAGGAAGAGAAGGAGAAGGATACACCACTTCCATATCCCCCAACCAGAGTGTTGCCTCCATTGGCGTCCGTGGGAAATCCCCGTAAGGATTCAGAACACCACCAGCCAGCGCACGTTGCACCGCAATGCCTACCATCCCCCACCTGTGCAGAAGTCCAAGCGTGTTGCCTCGTTGAGCCCTGGTGGTGTAGCATGCGGGTACGTGATGCCGCAAGTGTCGGGACCGAATTGAGTGCTTGGCCACCCCGTCTGCCATTCACAGTCACCCCAAGACATTCAGAGGAGCCCAGCTCACTAGGTACTTCTTCAGGTCAAATCGTATCGTCATTCCCTCCTGCCGCTCGCAAAAGAGCAGTTTCCACCTGTGTTGCTGGTGCCAGGCCGTGCCCAACCGTAGGCAGAAACAGAGGAAAGCACCATGGCATCGCACACGAAGGGATGCCCTGGGCCACACTGAGGCCGTTAGTCGTGGGGAGAATCTGGAAGATGTGTGTGCGTCGTAGTTGTCTTTCGATGCTGCGGTCGAGAACAGTTCCTCCAGCGTCCAAGAAGGTTTGCCTCCACGCCTCAACGACCGCCCCACGCCCAGCGTGCGTTCTTGCCGCCTCCCCTGACGCGAGTGATGCGTGTCCATGGGGATCGGGCCCATCACACTGCACTACAATATCAAGCCGCCATCGCACGGCACACTGCACTGCAAATGGAAGTGGCGCGCGCACGGTTGTCGGTAAGGGGTGCGCGCCCAGTCTCCGAGCCCGCAGCGTCGAGGTGCGCACAGCCTCCGCGGTCGCCCGCGCCTCCGCGCCTAGGCAAGCGGCAGGGCGATTGGGTGCGGCTGGAGTGCGAGCCTGGTTACGTCAAGGTGGAGCTGGAAGGACACTCTTGCCGCGTTCTGCCCGCGGCGATCAAGGGTGGAGGATGTCCGACGTTCTTATTACTGCTCTGTGGGGGGCCTCCAGGAGCCTCGAAAGGCGCCCCATGGACGTCTGGGGGACCCCCAAGACCTCTGGAGACCCCAGGAGACTTCCGAGGAACAGGAGGAGGGATGGGGGGTGCAAAGAGAGAGAGCCCTCCTCGCGTGGTTTCCAGCCCTCGCTTTTCGCACGTATTTGTGCTATTGAGCGACGCGCATCTTTCTCGTCCTCGCTTCCTCTTTCCCATCACAGATGCTAGCCATCATGTCCTCATGCGTCGTTATTACCCTTGTCTCCTCCTGCTCCTCGTCATTCCTGCCCATCCTCCTCCAGTCTGTGCCCTCCGTGCGGATCGCGTTTACCGGTGGCGTTCGTTAGTGAAGGTGTTGTGAGTTTGCTTTGTCCATCTCCGTTGCCCTTCTCGTGTTTCACCCTTGCTGGTGCCACACTCCGACCCCCATGACTTTCAGATGATATATGCGACAAGGTAGGCGACCCTGCTCATCCGTGACAATCCCAAAGACGCGTGCGAATTGAGGGCGTTCTTCGGCCAGCGAACTGAACAGGTACATGTGGCCAACGACGTGTGAGCAAACAGTTGCTGCAAGACGCCTGCCAAGTAGAAGGGTTGAGCGAGTTGGTATCATTCGTCATGCTTCATTTCGGGACTAGCCACCCAAAACGGATTGAGGAGGAGGAGGAGGAGGAGGAGGAGGAGGAGGAGGAGGAGGAGGACAAGATCCCTGTGCGTGCTAGACAGTGTGTACAAAGCGTTACACAAGCGCGCGGCGGCGGCCGCTTCGCACGCATCTGCTTGGCCAGGGGCCACCGCACTTGGCTTCGAGACCTTTGGGCTTCCAGAAGGGAGGAGCCTTCCAAAGGAAACGGCCAACGAGAGGGGCGAAGTGCTCGCGGGGCCCCGAGCTTGTCCCAATTTTTCCCGCATAGTGCGCTGTGCGTGGCATGTTTGCCGCGTTTGTCCCAAAAGTGACCCAACAAATCCCGAAATTGACCCAAATGTTCCTTGCATTTTTCCGCGATTTTGTTTGACGCGGATGGCGGGGCGCAGTTCAGCCCAGGCGTGAGAAGTCCCCGTGCGCGGGCGAGGGCATCTTCGCACGTGTCACGACGTCTGATCAGGACCATGGCAGGAGGAGGGACATCGCCAGCCTCCTCTACAACGCCCGTTCGTCAATCAAATTAATGCCATGCTGAACGCCCCCAGGCAGAGAAAGATGTGAAGATGCTTGTGCAGCTTGCAGGGTTGCAGCTCAACTGGTCTCAGATCCGTCGCCCGTGCGTCACAGCACGATGCCTTGCAGTACTGTGCTCGACCTTGTTGACGGTGTGGTGGCGTGTGGTACGGTGTCGGCCCCGTAACCAGTCTGGTGCCGTCACGAACCTGTTGTGTTTTGTAGTATCGTGTGATGTTGTATTGAATTAGTTTGCCTAAGGTGGCGCCGTGTGGTAGTGTGGGATGCGATGGGGTATTGTATGTTGCCGTGTCGAACCCACCCCACATTTGCATAAGGTCATTCACGATTGTCTTAGGTTGTTGATTCGTAGATTTTTGCTGCTCGTTTTTGATATTCTTGTTTCCGAACCAGGTGAGTAGAATCACCAAAACAAGAAAATTCCATCGGGGCGGCTCTCCTAAGCGTGTTGCAAGCTAGACTGGAACATATAGCGATCGCGATCGCGATCGCTGAACGTTACCGAGCAATCATGACTGTTGCCACTGCATTTGCACCCTCTGGTGGGTGCCCAACGCTGGGGAAACGTTCAATCCGTCAGGCACCTAGAGCGCACGCTCCGGGACGAGCACGTTGTGGCATCATGTGCGAGCCAGGCATTCGCAAGTGGTGACAGCCGTCGCCACCTCCAGGGATTTGAGTTTCGAATCTCGAGGGGAAAGACTCGGGACACCCAAGCGTCTTCGGGTTGAGAGCTCGGGACACCCACTCGTCCTCGGGCTACTGGGCTCGTCGTTCCCAGGGGGACCGCGCCGATCTTGGCCAGATCTGGGCCCCCGGAGTCGCCGCAAACCCGCGCGTTCCCCGCGCCGGCCCCTTCTGGAGCACCGCCGACGTCGAGCGTCTGTCGACTGCACGTACAGTGGGGTGGGGGCCCATGCCAAGAAACACCCTGCTTGCCTCCAGGGTGCCCTGGGTTTCTTGGGTTCCGATGGTTATGCGATGGAGAGCGCGACGTTCCCACGCCAAGAGTCCATGGACGTCCTGGGGTCTCAGGGTTTCTTGTGGAAGGTTTCGCGTGGTCGGGCCCCTACTGTACGAGTGACCCTTCGCCAGAGTGACCTCTGCTGCGCGGCGTCTGGCGGGCGCTGCGAAGCCAAGCCCGGGCACGCAGGCTGCCAGTGTCGCACCGCACGCAACGGCCGGCAAGCCGCGCACCAAAGTGTGGGGCCCAAACATAGACACCACCACCTCCCTCACCCCCTCGCTCTCCCGGGGAAAGAAGAAAGGAATACGAGGGTAGAGGAGGGAGGAGGAATCGACGGGGTGGTGCATATTCTTGTGACCCGCACACAGGCCATTCTTGTCTAGGGTTACTCTTACGTGTAGCCGAGTTTGCTCCCACGCGCCCTTCGCTGCACACGGGTCGTGTGGACTTCGTGGCTCGCTTGCCCCACCGGCTCTCAGGCGGAGTTGCCCTCGTCGAGGAGCGGGCACAGCAGTTCGAGTTGCTGGAGAGGCGGGCCCCTCGCGACGGTCGCGGGGGTTCGAAGATCCAGCATGGAGCTTCGAGATAAGAGAGGGCCGTGGCTGGGGATGGATGGAGGAGGGTGGAGAAGAGGGGAGGGATGGAGGGATGCCCGCTCCAGCGGGCCGCGGGCTGGGATGGATGGAGGGAGGACCCCTCCGCAGCCTGCGCGCCACGGGACGCGCGTCTTCCCACCTGGGCCCGCGAGAGAGAGGCGAGGATGAGGCGGAGGATGAGGACGATGATGACTGTGGGGAGGAGCGCGCCCACGCACGCACGCACACGCACACGCACACGCACACACACACTCACACATGCGTTTTTTTTATATGACGCCGCAGTGAAGAGCTGGTAGGATTGTCCCAGACACGCACACACATGCGTTTTGTATATGACGCCGCAGTGAAGAGCTGGTAGGATTGTCCCAGACACGCACACACATGCGTTTTTTATATGACGCCGCAGTGAAGAGCTGGTAGGATTGTCCCAGACACGCTAAACCATGCAATGCACCGAGAACTTTGGGTGACGGCGTACCTCTTACTCGGCGTTCCCAGGCAAGGGGCAGACTAGGCAGGCCGTGTACACGGAAGATGGGACCCACACGCACACACACACACACACAAACACACACACACACACGTGTTCTTCAACCCTCTTGTGTTGGGTTCTCGCTTCGAACAGAGCATTGCTGGAGCGACTTCCTTCCCGCCTCTCCCCCTCTCTTCTCTACTACCTGCTACCTCCGACCTTCTTCATACTTCCCTACCTCGTCTCACCTGGGGTCTCGTTGGAAGGGCTGACAACAGCGAAACTGTCGCCGCCTTCGAGGGGCTGCTGGGGGGACGGTGTAGTAGGAACCGAGCGGGGGCTCAGATTAGACCTCGCCATGCCTGGAGGGCTGCGAACAGCGAAACTGTCGTCACTTCCGAAGGCTGCTGGGGACCCAGTTAAGCGACATACTGACGATCCAGATCCTAATGATTACTCGACATCGCTGCCTGCCACTGTATGCCATGTTCCACTTTGCTTCTACGCTCCCGCCTCTCTTCTGCACGCCCCCCGTGTGGTCCTACATCCGCGTCCCCCGTGTGATCCTCGATCTTTCGCCACAGATCGGGCTCCTGGCCGTGACATGATCCGCAACGATGTCGTCCATGATTCTCGTCGCTTCGTGAATATGGGTTGGGTACGTCGCGGGGTGTTTTTGTTAGGGGGGGCGTCACGGCCGCGCGCGCAGCGACGCAGCGTAGTCCGTCAGTGAAGGTCAGGAGGGAACAAAAAACGCACGGACACAATTCATCGTCGATTCCTTAGAAAATGTGGGAAAATATGGGGAGTGGGGGGACGGCAACAACCCAGGAAATATGAGAAACTATTGGGGATCTTGTTGTTTGTGTGTATTTCTGTGTGTGTCCCAGGGCCCCCTCAGAAGGGCCCGTAGCGCGTGGCCGGGCCTCCAGGGTGAGCTGCCAGGGGCCCCGCGCAGCGCGCGAGGCGGGCAGCACGGGGCCTGCCTGCAGGAGGGCCACGCTGTGCGGGCGTCTCTCTCGGGGCGGCGGCCGAGAAAGGTGACGAGCGAGGTGGCTACAAACGTTGCGCACACGCACACACATACAGTCAAGACGCTGACATAAGGAACAGTTTGGGTTCGGAAGGGGCTCGATGTTCCTTAGGTTCCTCCAGTGCTGTTCCTCTTGCCCTCCTGGGGCACGGAGGCGCTTGCAGGGCCAAGAGCGGGCTTCGTTCCTTATTTAGCGTTCCCTCTTTCAGCGGCCCGGCTGCACATATATACACAAACGCACACACACATGTACATTTGTTTACACAACACACACATATATATAATGTACGTATACAGAAACATGTTCTCGGCGGCCACGTGCCCAGCGCCGCGGCGAGGAAAATCATGGGGGCGCGCGCGGGGGGCGAAGAGAGATAAGGACCAGGAGAGGCGACGCACAACACACACACGCACTCTCTCTCTCTCACACACGCGCACAAACACGAACACAAACACACACACACACAAACACACACGCGCGCGCATAAACACGAACACAAACGCAAACACGCATGGACACCGTCCTCTTCCAGCCGGGGCCGGCCGTGCTGGTGCAGCTCACGAGCGTGGGCAGCGAGAGGGGCGAGGGGAGGGCGGAGCAGGAGATGGAGGACCAGGAGGTAGCGCTGAGCGCAAGGAATACAGGGCTACTGGGCAATGCCAGTTCACAAAGCTACAAGGATGTCAGGACTGCCGCATGTTGCACTTCGCCGTTCTTGAAATGCCCCAGACGACAATAAACAAAATCGCAAACTCGGCCCCACTAATCTGCGAGGCGAAAGCAAACAAAATAGACGACGACGACGACGACGACGACAGCGAGACCGAGAAGATAAATGCGACCGCCCGCCAGCGGCTCCTGCGCCGACGCCTACATGTTCGCCATCAGCAGCCCAGCTGGCTGTGCCGCCGCAGCCGCTTCGCTAGGCCCGGGGAGTCGTCGTCGCCGCCGCCGCCGCCCCCGCTCGTATATCGATTGATCGATCGATCGAGGATCGCTCGATCTAGATTATCGCCCATTTCGGCTTCTGTGTGGTGTTTCTCGGACCCCAGATCGTCAAGAATGCATTCTGGACGAAGTCCCGGGGACGAGTTCAAGATTTTGGGGTGCGTCGTCGTCATCGCATCGTCTCCCCTTGCCCGTCGGTGGGAAGGGAACTTTGCGGAGCAGGGGGAGGTTTGGGGGGCTCTCAGCGGCTAGTTAGGCTTTGCCTCTGTGGGTTGGGCGGGGAGTCCAAAGAGCGCCCTGCCCAGCGGAATAGTTGTGCCCACGAGCATGCCAGAAGCACAGTGTGATGCATGAGGGTGGGAAGCCATCTCCCGAGTGGGGACCTCCGGGAACTGCAAAGACGAAGATGATGAGCGACGACCCTCCCCCGCCCTCCAGTAGACCTCTGGGTCCACCGCCCCCGCTTGCTTGGTTGATCTTGCCCTCCGGCGCTTCGCAACCGCGCGGAGGAGTCATGAGGGAGAAATTAGCAGAGGTAACTGAGGTGGTAAAGCGCACCGAAAAGTATCGGCAGTTGCAAGCAAAACAAGCTGTCGGCTACCCAATCCGTTGGAAGTTTCACGGCCTCGCCTGGGGGCGTAGCCGCTCGCAGCCACAGTGGCAGGGAACGAGCGAGAGAGATGAGGAGGAGCAAGAGGAGCAGCAGCAACAGCAGGAGCAGACAGCAGGATAAGCAGGCTCCAGAGGCTCCAGATAACGACGAGGGGCTCGGAGATCCAGGCACCAAGCCAAAAGAAATGGCACTCATGCCAGGACGCTAGCCTCAGGCTAGCTGCGCGAGCACATGGCAATGGGACAGTTCCAGCCCTACAGCCCGTAGAAATCCTAACAGCGAGGCCAGTCTCCAGGGCACTTCCAGCGGCGCACCCCCCAAGATCGGCAAAACGCGCATGATCTGACCCTCGAGCTTGCACCTGCGGGTGCACGTGAGCTTGTGACACCGCAGCAGCCACCACCCCTGCCGCAACATTAGGACGATTGTCTGGCTGTCGGCCTCCTCCACGCTGGCCTGCTACGACACAGGGTAGAAGCATCGAATCGCAGTCCGCCCCCACCAGGCCGTAGCTGCCGCCAGGCAATCTGTCTCCACCGCTTCTATGCTCACCGCGTGTCCGTATTCCTTCTCTGGCTTCTCCCAGCAACCCCGCAGCTTGATTGCCGACCGCTCGCTTCCAACCTCACGCAAAGGCTAAGGGCGTCACCATTATCCGCTTGCCCTTCTCGCGTTCTCTTCGCAGTGCTTCAACCAGTCCTCCCAGCCTCCTGGATGCGGTTGATCTCCGTCTCGTCGTCGATTCCGTCCATGTTGATCTATTGCGCCTCGAAGAGGTCATCCAGGTCGTCTTCCTCCAGCATTGGGATGTCTCTTCCTCCTGGTTACACAGAGGGCTTGCCCAGGCCAGCATATGTTGGGCCGCATAGTCGCGCTTGGCACAAATCTGAAGGCGTGGAAATTCGTCGAAGCCTGCAAGGATGCAGGCGCCTGCTTATTGGACCTGCGGCATGCCTTCCCAAGTGTTTCTCACGCCTGGACCATGCGCGTGCTTGCACGGATGAGGATTCCAGGTTGGTTCGCGCGGGTGGCGCGCATGTCGTGCACTAAGGCTGCCGCCCGCATTCAGAACCGAGGATCGGAAGCAGTTCTTGTCTCGTTCGAGCTGCGGCAGAAGTACAGCAGCAGGGCTGGTGAAGGCCAGAACTCGCAATGGTTCGGCTAAGCCCTACTGTCAGGGGCCTGTATCAAGGGGGTGAACACATCCTGGGGCAGCGGCGCCCCCCCCTCCTTCTCCTCGTCCTCCTCCTCCTCCTCCTCCTCCTCCTCCTCCTCCACCTCCTTCTCCTCCTCCTCCTCCTCCACCTGCTCTTTCTCCTCCTCCTCCTCCTCCTCCTCCTCCTCCTCCTCCTCCTCCTCCCCCGGGGGTGGGGGCCTGGCACCAGTCCTCATGGTGTCAGCGCCACATACTCCTCGAGGCACACCGTCAGAGTCGAGTGCATGCGGCGACTGGGGGACCTAAACCGGCTCGCGCCTTTTAGCACCAGCCGCGTGGCATTTTGCCCGTGGCAGCGGCGTTAGCCACGCTCTGCGACCTGGAGATAGGTAACAGGCACGGGGGATTGTGCATTTGGTTGAGAGGCGGGGCCATGTGGCCCGTAGTCCCATGGTGGCCGTGTGCCCGCTCACCCTGGGAAACAAACCCAGTTGCGCATGCCAGCTGATTGGACAGGGGGTGATAATCGGGAAGCGCCTCGCAGTGACGAGGCGAACCGATCGCCCCCCTACGCACCACGCCCTTTCGGCTGGGGGCAAGTCGCTGGGCGACAAGGTAGCTGCCTATCCCCTGTTCGTCGGTGCGCGCGCCTGCGGGCCCGCTTCCTCCCGTGAGGGGGAGGCCGGGGGTGCCGGTTGCCTGCCTTTGCGGCCCGCCTGCGTGCGGTGTGCACCGTGCACTTCCTGGACCCATGGCTCCTCCTCCTCCTCCTCCTCCTCATCATCATCATCATCCTCCTCCTCCTCCTCCTCCTCCTCCTCCTCCTCCTCACTTTTCCTTCTTCCTTCCTCATTCATTCCTCGTCCTCCTCTTCTCTCCCCCCTTCCCCCTTCCCCCCCCCCGCCCCTCCTAGTCTGTTTCTTCTTCCTCGTTCCCCCCCCTGCCAGAGCTGGCGACGGGGAGCGCTCTTCAGTTCGAGGGTCTGGGAGGCTCTACGCCCGTGGGTCCCGTTTAGGGGGCTCTTCGCTGCTGCATTTCCCCCCCCTCCACCTCTCTCCGTGGCCATTTTGGCTCGAGATGCAAGCTTCCACGGAGAAACAAGTGGATGCCGCTGATCCGCGGCGGGCAGGGCAGCTTGGCAGGTCGGCACCCCTTTCACGCTCAGGCGCGACACCAGTGCGACGGCCTTCTTTCCACCTCGCCACGACTTCGTCTCAGGGCCATCACCAGGCCCGCCGTCAGTCATGGTTTCGAAGCATCGCCCCGCGAGGTCGCCAGTTCCCGATGCCACTTTCGCCCAGGATTACGTCAAGCGCAAGAAGTGCAACGACCTCTGGAGCTACAAAACCGCCAGCGCTGCTTCAGTTGCCGGCGCGCCCTTCGCCCAGCCCACTCACTGTCGCCCCCTGCACGGGGAACTTGGGCGCGCGATGGCCGGCATTCGTTTTTTGTGATCCGGCAGCGCGGGCGCAGGCAACAAAGGGCGCGAGGAAACAAAACCCCGACGTTGGGCAGCAATTCGGGGCGCAGGCCACGTCCGAGGAGCATGGCCGCGCATTCCGGTTGCTCGAGACGCCTTTCATTCAGACCCAGCAGGCGGAACGCCCCGCGCTCCTGGAGGAGGGCACCCAGCGAGCAGCCGTTTCCAAACGAGCTGCATGCTGCGCTCTCGAGAAGGCCGCAGAGCAGCTGGCCGACGTCAAGCAGTGGCTGGTAGACTGCCAGGCCGAGGTCGACGCCGCTGCTGCGACTTCGTCACCGCGGAGACCAAGCTGGTGGCCGAAAAGCGGGCGCCGGTCGGCAACGAAACCCCGGCTCTTATCGAGAGCAGCGAGTAGGCCGCTCGATGACGACGATGATATGGATCTCACGCGAGAGCCGCCGCCAAGCCCCGCGGCCGATCCTGGGAAGCCCCGCGGAGGAGAACACCTTGTGGCATCGGCGACCACGACGGGAGAGGTTTGGCTTCCAGTAGCACAAGCTCGACGATCTCAGCGCGCACTCCGGGTGGTCCGACTGCTGCCGCCGAGCCCCGCGGCCGATCCCAGGGAGCCCCCTGGAGGGGAACATTTGGTCTCGCCGGAGGCCGCCGATCCCAGGAAACCCCTGCGAGGGGAACGCTTGGTGGCATCGGGAGCGCCAACGGAAAGACAGCAGCCTCCGACGGCGCCGCAGCTGGCGCCCTGGCCCGAGGAGGCCCGTGCGTTCGCCTGCTCCCTCCCTCCTCCCTGTTCCCTCCCTCCCCCCTGCCCCCCCCCGTGCACGAAGGCCCCCGCGCGCGCCGCCGACGACGACGACGACGACGACGACGACGACGACGACGACGACGGGCACGACCACGACCACGACCACAAACACAACAACGACCACGACCCTGAGCACGACCACGACCACGGCGACGGCGACGGCGACGACGACGACGACGAAGGTGACGACGACGACGACGACGACGACGACGACGACGACGACGACGACGACGACCAGCGCCTGCAGGCCTTGCCGGCGCCGAGAGCGGCGTGCCGCCGACCACAGACGAGGCGGGGGCCCTGCGGCGGCCCGCCCTCTGTGCGCGGTGTCGGGGGCGGGGCCGCTGCTCCATCCCTCGTAAGCAGCTCCCCCCTGTCGCACCACGGGGTCGCGTCCGTTCCTAGTCGCCTCGATACGCCCGCTTTGGAACGCGACACGCCCCGTGTTGAAGGCGTCCGTGTCAATGCGTTGCGTGTTGGCTCAACGTATTGGCCCACGTTTTGGCGAACGTATCGCGTCAGACCTACATGTTCACTCTTCGTGTTGAGCTCCGTGTCAACACGCTACGTGCTACTTGTTGCGTATCGGGGCAGCAACCGTGTGAAAATTGAGACGAGTCAAAACACCGCTCTCAGGATTTCAACGCCACGAGTCAACCTGAGTGTTGAGTCTTGGCGATCCTGAAACGCGCCAAAACACAATTCCTGATAGTTGAACACAGAGGATTCACGTGACTGTTACGCCCTGACAATCCTGAACCGTTCGAAACATTATTTCTGGAAGGTCAACTACGAGAATCCGCGAAACTCTTCCTTTGTTGCTTCAGCAGAAACGAATGTATCCATGAAACGGCTGCAAATGTTCAAGACAAATGCGCGCGGCGCTGAGGCGAGAGCCACGTGCTGAAAACCACCCTCCTTCAATCCGTGAAGCTCAAGCTTTTAAGACGAATGTGCGCGGCGCTAAGGCGCGCGCCACATGTTGAAAACCACCCGCCCTCAATCCGTGAAGCTTTGGCTAACTTTTTAAGCGAGTGTGCGCGGCGCTAAGACGAGAACCGCAGTTTGAACACGACCCGACCTCAATCCGTGAAACTCTTGCACATGATCAATACGAATGTGCGCTGCGCTACTGCGAGAGCAATATGTTGAAAACCACCCGCCTTCAATCCGTGAGGCTCAACCTTTTTAAGACGAATGCGCGCGGAGCTAAAGCGCGCGCCACATGTTGAAAACAACCTGCCCTCTATCCGTGAAGCTCTGGCTAACTTTTAAAACGAATTTGCGCGGCGCGAAGGCGAGAGCCACATTTTGAAAAGGACCCGCTTTCAATCTGTGAAATTCTTGCTCGCTTGAAGACGAATGCGCGCGGCGCTCAGGCGAGAGCCACATTTTGAAAACACCCAGCCGTCCATCTATGAAACGGTTGCCCGCTTTTAAGCTTCAGGTGCGTAAACAACAAGGAAGTCTCAGGCGAAACACCCAGCCCGCCCTTCCGACCGGCTTCGGGGTACGACAGGGAGGAGGCGGAGGCGGAGAAGGCTGAGGAGGAGGAAGAGGAGGACTCTTGGGGCATCCTGGGAGCTTCCTGCGGGTTTTTTTCTATGCCTCTTGGAAGCCTTGTGACGCTCCTGGCGGGCCTCTTGGGCTGTCTCAGGGCGTTGCTGGCCCGTCTGACGCTGGCGGAAGCTGTCTTGGTTACCTCTCTGAACCGACTTGGGGCCCTCTTGGGGCGCTCAAGGGCAGTCTTGGAGGCCATCTTGGGCGTCTTGGAGGCCTCCTGAACCGTCGCGAGGCCCTCTTGGGGCAGTCTTGGAGGCTTCTTGGGGCGTCACAGGGGTCATCTTGTAGGCCTTTGTGGCCATATTGGGGGCCTCTTGGGCCGTATTGGGCCGAAGGAAGGCCGAAACGAAGCAAAAGGCAAAATCCTTCAAAAACCAGTGGGAAGTCAATGATGTTGACCTCTTCCGGCCCTCTTGGAGGACCTCTTGGAGGCTTGTCGGTCAGTCTTGGGGGCCTCTTGAGGGCCTCTGGGGCAAACTTGGGCCGTCTTGGAGGCTTCTTGGGTGAACTCGGAGGCATCTTGGAATCTTTTGGGCCGTCTTAGAGGCCATCTTGGACCATCGTGGGCGAACTTGGAGGCCATCTTGGCCGTCTTGGAGGCCATCTTGGGCCATCTTGGAGCCGTCTGGAGCAGGGAAAACCGTGGCATTTCCAGTGGCCAGCGCGCTCGGCCGAAGCCCAGGCGAGCCTTCAAAAGAACCAACAAAAAATCAGATGTTTAGCGCGCCAGATACCCTTCTGATAAATCGACAGTGGGCGGCGGATCGAATGGCCTTCGACCCATCCCGCCACCGTGCCAGGGTAATGGGTCAGAGTTCTTCGGGGGCCTCTTGTGGGCAATTATGGGGTCTCTTGGAAGCCTCTTAGGGGCATCTTGGGGGCCTCTGGGGGCCTCTTGGTGGCCTCTTGGGGGCCTCTTGGAGACTCCTGGGGGCCTCTCGGGGCCGAGGGTTCGAAGTGTCCGTTCGGATTCCCCATCTGGGACCCCTCTTGGAGCCGTCTTTCTTGGGCGCCTCTTGCGCCGTCTTGGAGCCCTCTTGGGCCGTCTTGGAGCCCTCTTGGGCCGTCTTGGGGCCCTCTTGGGGCCCTCTTGGCCTCTTGAAGACCTGTTTGGGCGTCTTGTCGGCCTGTTGGGCTGTCTTAGGGCCATCTTGGGCGTATTGGGGCGATTGTTCGGGGACTCGTGGCCCTCTTCGATCGTCTTGGGAGCCTCTGGGGGCCCTCTTGGCCAGTCTTGGGCCTCTCTTGAGCCCGAAAAAGTCATGCAGGAAGACACGAGTAACCCCAGGGGTCACGCGACAAGCCTCGAAAGATTTGGCAATTCGTGGCCCAGGCCCCTAAGATTTTCCTCGGAGTAAGGATTGAGGCTTAGAGGATTAGGCAAATGACCTGAGGACACGCCCACCCCGTGCCCAGAGGCACGGTGGCGAATAAGGAACAGTGATAAGCACCTCCCCGAAGGGGAAGAAGGGGAAGATCGGAGAGGAAACCCTCTGAACCACTCACGCCACGAGGGCTGGTGGGGTTCAGCGTCCCTTGTGCTGGCACGGTGACTGTAGAAGGTGCCGAACGATCACCATGCTCCGGCATTGCTCACCAGGCCTCACAAGGCTGGATGAAACGCACGAGGAGCTCCGAAATCGAACCTCCAGGGAGGCCCCAGTCGGCAAACATTGCCAAACCCTTCAGAAGCCCATTGGACCCCCAAACCAGTCCAGGAGAATCGGGGAGAGAGCCCAGAGGGCGCTGCAAGGTTCCGAACAAAGATGGTCCGACTGTTCTCATCAGCCCCCACCAGGAAACCCACAGAGCTCCAGAGTGTCAAGGACTACTCCAGGAGTGCTACATCAGAGCCTCATCTTTCTTGCCCGAACATTCGCGGCCCCCTCCGAGCTCCCCAAGGAGTCCACCCGAGCTCATCAGACGGCTCGGGTGCTCAAATCATACAGAATAAATTCGGTGTTCTCTTCGAGGGAGCATTATCGAGAAGCTCTGTATTTTCGGCCTCGGGTGGTTTCAGAACGCTGCGGAGGGGCCACAGGGCGCCCAAAAGAGTCCCCAGAGAGTCCCCAGAGAACTTGAGAAGGCCCAGAACTACCGCAAGAGGCCCCATCGGAGCCACCCCTTATTCTCGCAGAGTCTCCCTGCAGAGCCACCCGTGCCCCAAAGGAAGCGTTGCACACGCCGTAGCCACTCTGGCTCAAGCCACGCTGGCAATACTACACACACATCCGTACACCACTGTACCCTCAGCCTGCCCGTCTCTGGCACCCATGACCACGGTCAGCGCCCGCCTCGTGGCCCTGTCGCAGGTGCTGGCCGCTCCCGCCCTCGGCATCCAGGCCATCATGGGCGTGGATGAGCAGCTGGACCGGAAGGCCGGCCTGGGCGTGATGAACAGGGCGGGCGTCACTCAGTACCACCGCCACGCGCTCAGCGCGCTCAAGGGGGCCACGAGGGCGGACGGCAAGTTCTTCTGGCCCGACGCCGCCAACCGCGAGGGACAAGATTACTCCGGCGCGGCGGACCTCACGGACAACGTCTCCTGGGGCTGGCACCACCCGAGCGGCATCTACAACACTATCCCTGTCGGCAGCCCCCTCATCGACGATCAGCTGAACATCTACATGGGGGCAGACGACGCCATCCGGAAGTTCGACATCACGGGCGAGATCAAATGGAGCTACGCCCCCCGAGGTCAGCTCGCAGCGGCGCCCACTCTTGTCGCCGCCAGCAGCAGACGCCAGGCGGCTCGTCTGAAGAGCGACCTGAACGCGGAGGAGGAGGACATGCTGCGGCCCGACTGGGCCAAGGACAACACGTCTTCTTTCCGCTTCTTCAAGGACTTCATGGTCGGTGACGTTGTTAAGGTTAAGCCTGGCTTGAGCTACCGGGCAGACGGCAAGGAGATTTACAAGGAAGGCGACCAGGGGTTCATCACCGCTTTCGCCCCGGGAGATGGCAAGGACAGGAGGGCTGTCATCCAATGGACGCGTACGGGCCACAAGAGTGCACTTGATCTCCACTCTATGAAGAATCGCTTCGTGCGCGTGCAGTCGACGAATGCGGATGCCTCGTTGCCTCCCATGCTCGTGGGTAGCACCACCTCTGGCTACGTGTTCGCCATCGACCTCGAGAATGGGGAGGAGCTCTGGGCAACCTGGGCCTCGAATGATATTTCTGGTGTCAAGGGGGCTGTGGCAGCCAAGGATGGGATCGTAGTGGTCGCAACCGACCGATGCACTGACAGGTATTGCTACAGGTACCGCAACCAGACAAATCCTCTCACGCCCGGCAATTCCATGGTGCGGGGCTTGAGTGCTGCGGATGGCAGCGCCGTGTGGGAATTCAAAACCATGGCGCCTGTGTGGAACATGGTCCCGCTCTGGGGCCAGGACTCCAACGTGATGTTCCAGGATGGAGAGGGCAGGATGTACTCCCTGGACTTGCAGACCGGCGCCCTCAATTGGAAGGCAGGTGGCGACATCGGGACGTACACCAACGCAGCCGCCGCATATAGTTCTGGCCACAACGCCGTGTTCGCCCTCGGCGTTGGCTACTACGATCAAGGCATTAGCCCTGGCCACACGAACAAGCACTGCAACCCTTATGTGGCACCGGGCATTCTTGTCAATTGCTTCACGTGGCCTGGAGCAAGGGGTTGGGTCCGCGGCTACAACGCCACGTCCGGAAGGAAGCTCTGGGAGCAGACAACACCAGAGCCGCCCGCCAGCGCCGCCGTCCTTATGCTCAACAGTCCGAGTCTTCACACCCGCTTGGTGGTCACGATGGGCTACAACTGCTGGCACAATTCCCCCACGCAGATCTGGTCTCTCGACCCTCACAACGGCCACATCCGGTGGCTCAGGGACGGCCCGACGCTGTGGTCTGGCCACTGTGCCGGCGACAGGGACGGCGCCGACATCCGCAGGGCTATGGGCGGCCGGGCCGAGTGCCATCCGAACAGCTGGTCCACACCGGTGGCCGATGCGAACGGCGACTTATACGTTGGCAACCAGGTCGGCGAGCTGCAGAAGTGGGGTTCGCCGACCGGGCTGACAAGGGACGTCCAGCTGCTCTCGACCCTGACCACCGGCCACGCCTTTCAGGATGCGGCCATCGCGTTCGGCAACGGCGTCATGGCTATCTCCACGTGCACGTCCCTCATTGTCTTGCAGACTCCCGCAGACTACTTCGCGAACGAGACTTGGACAGTCACGGCTGCACCGAACGTTGACGGCATGCCGGGGGCACCAAACGTTGACGGCATGCCCGAGGGCTTCAATCCCAGTGAGTGGCGTGTGACAAAAGGTAGCGCGTGACGGGGTTCGCCTTTGATTGGGAGTACGTACGGCTGAGCAGCCTCAAGTGCTGCTCACTGTCGCGCAGAAATGCGAAGCACTTCACATGCCCCGTCTGGCGGAGATCCCCGATGGCCCGCTGGAGGAGACGCGGGTCCAGTCCTTTTGTCTCTTTAGCCAGCTCGGTGGCAGTGGGTACGTATACGCATTGCCAGTTTGTGCCACCTAGTTCTGTCTGACCTGTCGCAGCCTTGATCGCCTTGAAATGGTGATGTCGCCTGATTTTCTTGTTGTTGGTGCCACAGGTATGTCTTTTGCCAGAGCGCTGGAGGAGAAAAACTACCCCAGGCGCACACAGTCCCTTCTCCACGCGAGGCAATTATTTGTATGGACGCTCTATACGATAGAACACACATCGCCAGATATGCACAATTAGGGCTGCCCTCATCCCTGCCGTGCCTCCGAGGAGCCCACGGACATGGCGACAGTTGCACAATTCGGAGCCACCCAGGTATCGGCTGGACCCGCGTGGCTCCCGACTCCGCCGTGCCCCGAGGAGCCCACGAAAGTGGCTGCAGTTGCACAGTTCGCAGCCGCCCAGGGAGTTGCGAGGTCTAGTCTGGGTCCGTTTACTCCCCTACCCCGCCGTGCCTCCCAGGAGCCCACGGAAGTGGCGACAGCTGCACAGTTCGCAGCCACCCAGGGAACAGCGCAGGAGGAGGCAGGACGAAAGTGGCGACAGTTGCGCAGTTTGCAGCCACCCAGGGAGCTGCGAGGTCTCGGCTGGGTCCGTTCACTCCCCGACTCCGCCGTGCCCCCCAGGAGCCCACGAAGGTGGCGACAGTTGCACTGGTCGCAGCCACCCAGGGAGCTGCGAGGTCTCAAATGGTCCGCTGACTCCCCGACTCCGCCGTGCCTCCCAGGAGCCAACGAAAGTGGCGATAATTAGTTGCAGTGTGAGGAAGGGGGAGAAGGAGGGGGGGGAGGAAGAGATGTGCGACCGCAGTGCTCTATGCAAAACGAGAACCCAGCACACAGGAGGGTTGGAAAAAACGGAAGCGCTGCACACGCAACAAGATGTTAATCTCGGAAGTGCGCAACCTGTTCGCAGCCAACCAGAGACTTGCGAGGTCTCAAATAATCAATTTACTCCCCGACTCCGCCGTGCACCTCAGGAACCCACGGAAGTGGCAACAATTGCACAGTTCGCAGCCGAGTATGCAGCTGCGAGGTCTCAAATGGTCCATTTACCCCCCGACTCCGCCGTGCCTCCCAGGAGCCCACGAAAGTGGCGACAGCTGCACAGTCCCAACCCACCCAGGGAGTTGCGAGGTCTCAAGTGGTCTGGTTGCTCCCAGACTCCGCCGTGCCTCCCAGGAGCCCACGAAAGCGGCCACAGTTGCACAGTTCGCAGCCACACAGACAGTCGCGAGGTCTCAAATGGTCAGTTTACTCCCCGACGCCGACGTGCCTCCGTGGCGACAGTTGCACAGGTAGCAGCCCCCCAGGCAGCTGCGAGGTCTCAAATGGTCAGTTCACTCCTCGGGTCCGCCGTGCCTCCCTGGGAGCCCACGGAATCGGCGACAGTTGCACAGTTCGCAGCCACCCAGGTACTGCGAGTTCTCAAATGGTTTGTTTATTTTTCGACGCCGCCGTGCCTCCCAGGAGCCCACGAAAGTGGCGACAGCTGCGCAGTTCGCAGCCACCCAGGCAGCTGCGAGGTCTCAGATGGTACGTTTATCCCCCGACTCCGCCGTGCCTCCCAGGAGCCCGCGAAAGTGGTCACAGTTGCACAGGTCGCAACCACCCAGGGAGCAGCGCAGGACAGGATGGGAGGAGATGCAGGGGGTGTGCGACCGCAGCGCATTATACAAAACGAGAGCCTAACACAGGCTTCCCCGAGACGTACCCAACCCTTTCTCCACGCCAGGCGAATTGTTGCTTGAACGATCCATACGAAAGAACACATCGCCAGATATGCACGATCTGCGCTGCCTTCTCCTCCGCAGTGCCTTCCACGAGCCTCGGACAGTGGCGATACGAGCGCATACCGTAGCCTCTTTGGGAGCGACGAGGTCTCGGCTGGACCCGTATGGTACCCGACCCCGTTGAACCTCCCAGGAGCCAACGAACGTAGCGGCAACAATTGCACACATCGCAATATCCCAAGGAGCAGCAAGGTCTCAAATAGGCTCGCGTGGCTCCCGACTCCGCCGACCCCCTCAGGAGCCCGCAAAAGTGGCGAGCAGATCGCAGTTCGCAGCCCCCAGGGAGCACCGAGGTCTCAAACGGTTGCGCGTGGCCCCCAACTCCGTTGGACATCCAAGGAGCGCACGAAAGTGGTGTCAGTCGCGCAGATCGCAGCCACCCAATGAGCAGCGAGGTCTCGTCTGAGTGCGCGCGGCCTCCGACTCCGCAGTGCCCTTAGGAGCCCACGAAGGTGGCGACAGTTGCAAAGTTCGCAGCTACCCAGGGAGCTGCGAGGTCTCCGTGTACTCCCTGACTCCGCAGTGCCTCCCACGAGCACACGAAAGTGGTGACGGTTGCACAGTTCGCAACCATCCAGGGAGAAGCGAGGTGTCAAATGGTCAGTTTACTCCTCGATTCCGCCGTGGCTCCCAGGAGCCCACGAAAGTGGCGACAGCTGCACCGCTCGCAGCCAACAAGGGAGCTGCATTGTCAGTGTGCTCCCCGACTCCGCCTTTGAGCCTCCCAGGAGCCCGCGAAAGCGGCGACAGTTGCACAGTTCGCAGCCACCCAGGGAGCTGCGGTGCTTCCAATTGTCAGTTCACCCCCCAAATCCGCAGTGCCTCCCAGGAGCCCACGAAAGTGGCTACAGTTGCACAGTACGCAGCCACTGCGAGGTTTCAAATAGTACATATACTCGATTCCGCCGTGCCTCCCAGGAGCCCACGAAAATGGCTACAAATGCACAGATCGTAGCCGCCGTGCCTCCCAGGAGCCCACGAAAGTGGCGACAGTTGCACAGTTCCCAGCCACCCAGGGAGCTGCGAGGCCTCAAATGGTCGTTTATTCCTCGACTCCGCCGTGCTTCCCAGGAGCCCACGGAAGTGGCAAGTGGCTACAGCTGCACAGTTCGCAGCCACCGAGGGAATTGCGAGGTCTCGAATGGTCAGTTTACTCCCCGACTCCGCCGTGCTTCCCAGGAGCCCGCGAGATTGGCGACAGTTGCACAGTTCGCAGCCACCCAGGGCGCTGCGAGGTCTCAAGTGGTCCGTTTACTCACCGATTCCCCCGTGCCCCTCGAGCGTGGCGGCAGTTGCACAGTTCGCAGCCACCCAAAGAGCAGCGCAGGAGCAGGGAGAAGTAGGGGGGAGGAGGAGGGGGGGGAGGAGGAGATGCGCGACCCCAGTGCTCTATTCAAATCGAGAACCCAACACGCAGGAGGGTTGAGAAAATGGAAGCGCTACACACAACAATATCTTAATCGCGGAAGCGCGTAAATTTTGCGCGCTACGAACGCAATAATCTGCTGGGATGATGGCAACTGGGTCACGGCTGTCAGTCCAGGCCAGGGCCACCCAATCTCCCCTCTGCCATATACCCAATGAGTCGGCACCCGTCGACCTTGGGAGTGGGCTGGGCGGGCGCCCCTCCCGTTCGACTTGTCTGCACGCGCCAATTAGCCTCACCATCGTCGCCGTGAACATCGCCATTTACGCTGGACACCCGGGGCGGCGCCCCTGGCACCGCCCTTGACCGTGTGCGGAACGTGTTCGTTCGACCATATATCCCCGTGGATATGGATACGTTCGCCGCTCGTGAGGTTCCGCGAGGCTGCGAAGTGCCCCCGAGAGCCCGGTGCGGGGGGGGGGGGGGGGCCAGGCTCGCACCTCTGGCGGCACGATCCACGGATGAGGCTCCCAGTTCGTCGTCAGCCTGAGCCGCCTGGGCCTCTTGGCGCCACTGCAATTCTTGTCCTTCGGATGGGGCCGAGAAGTCTAACGGCCCATGCCACGAGAATCCTGACGTCGGATGTCTGAAGCCCCCTTGGCCCCCTGGGGCCCGTTGGGGGCCGTCGTCGGCCCCCGCCTGGGGGCCTCTGGCTGGGGCCCGCTCCGTGGGCGTCCCGGCCCCCGGTGCTCGGCCGGCCGGCGTGCACGGCCGCGGCCCGCCGGGCCCCAGGCCGACAACCCGGAGGGCTGCTTCCTGGAAACCCAAGGAGACGCAGGCTGGCCGCGCCCGCGGCGGGCCTCCCCCGCGAGCCCGCGGGGTTCCCAGTCGTCAGCGCCGTCCTCCTGGTCCTCCTCCCCCACAGCCCACAGACCCATGGATCAGCAATGCGGGGGGGTCCTGTTCCTCTTCCTCCTCCTCCTCCTCCTCCTCCTCCTCCTTCCTCCTCCTCCTCCTCCTCCTCCTCCTCCTCCTCCTCCTCCTCCTCCTCCCTCCTTTTCCTCCTTTTCCTCCTCCTCCTCCTCCTCCTCCTCCTCCTCCTCCTCCTCCTCCTCCTCTTCCCCCTCCTCCTCTTCCTCCTCCTCCTCCTCCTCCTCCGTAGCCATTTTTGCTCGAGATGCTTGTTTCCGCAAAATCAAAGTGGATACCGCTAGTCCGCGGCCGGCTTCCCTATCTCATTGAGCTCTTGGTAGGGCCAGATCCACCTCCCGCTGAAGGCCTGGCGGGCAAACACTGGAGTTTCCTGCGCCTGTCAGTATATCTGTTGATCATATCATGGGCGAGCGGGCGCGAAGCGAAGGCGGTCATGGTCCAAAAGCCAAGATGAAGCTCACAGGTCGGAACCGCCATGTTCCATGATGCGGCTGATCTGCTTGCTGGAAACGAAGAACACCTCACTCCCGAACCTGCTGGCGCTGGCAGTGCTGGTTCAGGCGACCCTAGGTAACGAGACCGCCCAGCTGAAGACGATGATGATGGCATGTACGACGCGTACCTCGGCCAGCATGTTCGCACCCAGGTCATCGAGCAGCCCAAATCCACCCGTCAGTCCCTGTTTGAGGATTTCTCCAGAGTCGTCTCCACCATGGTCGGGGACAATGTTGTCAGCTCTGCTGTTCATGATATATCCCCTGTGTCTCAGGACGCGTTCAAAAAGTTCGCAGCTAACAAGATTGACAGGCTCCATCGGCAAATGCAAGAGCAGCTCGATGCCCATCATGTTCGAATTCGCGGAGCGGAGACCTGATTGGACGAGCATGGCACCGCTCTCGGTAACACCCGCGAAGAAATCAAGCAAATTCGGGAGGCCCTTGCTCTTGCCAGAACACAGCCCAAGCCCATCCCCAGTTCCGCAAGCTTCGAGCGCGAGAGTGACCATGCCATCATCAAAACTCACGGGTTGGATTACCACTGTTGGAGTGCAGGCCACCGACTTTGACACCGACTCGACACAACAAGTCTCTCGTTACCGTTCCGTCAAAGTCGATGCAGCAGTTGGACAGGCAGCTCGCAGACTGGCCAAAGTATTGGACGCCCAACGGCTCGGCCCTAGGTAACGGAAGCGCTTGCAAACAGACGCAGCAGGCGGTTCGCAGTGCAACCTTCCTATCGGTGCGGACGAGAGCCTTAAACATGTCAAAATAGAGGTGCAAGGGAGGCCTTCCGCCCAATGGACCCCACAAAGAAAAGGCTCCTCCATCGCGATCGCGGCTGCATCATGGCAAGGTGGGGCCCGGTCGCCCAGCTCGCTCCTGTTCCCCTGGCAGCGGAAAGACAGACCCCCGATTGGCCAGCAGCTTCATATCATTGCCAAGCCGCAGCTCGACCGACAGCGAACGGAGCAGTTGCCGCAATCGGTCTCTGCCTCCCCTGAGGTTGCAGAATGGTGCCTCCAGCACATTGGTGGGCGCGGCCTGCGGCTTCAAGACGAATGCGCCGCGTGCGTCGCTCAGCTCTACGAGCACGAGGGCTCCCATTCAACGAAGGGCGCCACGGCGCAATACATTGAACTACCTCAAGCGCATCGACTTCAAGAGTCGGCTTGCGGCGCTTTGGGAATTTCATCCAGAAAAGGGCCAATTGCGCGATGGTCAAGGGCAGGTTTAGCGAAGGCTGCGCGCTCCAGTTTCACGATGCGACTCTTTCACCAAAGGCGGCGCTGCAACCAGTCACCTTGCGACCTGCAACGCCAGCGCCACGACGTCGGAGGCGGCCCCCCAGCCGCGCGCTTCGAATAGATACCCGAACAGGTCGACAGCAAATGATTCATTACAGCATCCACAATCATGACCTGACCATGACGCAGGCGCAGATGATCTCTCGGGAAATTCTGGCGGACCTCTCTCATGCGGCCCGGGGCCCTCAGTCGCGACCTGTCATCCCCCGTGGCGATTACAATCAGCTCCACCCGTGTTTCACGTGCCTGAAACGGCCCAACTTGACGGCAAGGGCCAGCATGCTCAAATACCCGCGCGGCGGAAGATAGCTGCGCAGATGACGGACATGTCCATTGATAGAATTACGCATTATGACATGCAGCTCGCGCAGCCTTTGCCATCGACAGATTCTGGATCAGCTGGCCGAGCTGGATGCCCTGCCAGCACGCAACTGGCGAGCTGCACTACAGCGCCCGTGCGCACCACTGCTTGCGTGCACCACAGTGCTTGTGCACCCCGCACCGCCCATGTACACCAGCGGCCGCGTGCAACACATCGCCAGCGTGCGCCTCAGCGCCTGCGGGCACCACGGCGCTCGCGTACACCGCGGCGCCTGCGTGCACCGCGCCAGCCGCGTGCAACGCAGCACCAGCGTAAACCACAATGCCTGCGTGCACAACAGCGCCCGCGCGCAGCACGGCGCCCGCGTGCAAAACAGATACCGCGCGCAACAGAGCGCCACTGTTGCATGTAGAATGCTAGAAGGAATCCGCATGGCAGAAAGGAGCGCCCATGGATTCCACAGAGAGTTTGTTGCATAGGATTTGGAAAGGAATCCCCGCTGGACCGCCGCTGGAATCTACGAGCCCCCCCGAGTCCGCCCGCGCCATCCCCCCCCCCCCCCCCCCCCCCCCCCCCATCTGCGCCCAAAAGGCCCCAGCCAAATCGGCCGTCCGAGACCCACTTGGACATGCTCAATCGAGCATTCTGCGGTGCATGCCGAATTGCCCACGCGCGCTGCAGCGCCGACCCGCCGAACAAGAGGGAAGGGCAATGGGGGGGGAGGTGGAGGTGGCGGAGGAGGGAGGAGGGAAGAACGTCGCATTCGACTATCAGCGCGTCCCTTGGCGCGGCGTTCAGCTGTCCGCAGCAGGCCCTCGCCTGCGCGTTCCTTCGACGTGTCCTGTGCACACAGGCGCTGTGGCGCACGCCAAAGCTGCGTCGCGCGCGGATGCTGCGGTGTCGACAGACGCTGCGGCGCGCACAGGCGCTGCGGTGCACGCAAGCATTGTGGTGCACACAGGCGCTGCTTTGCACGCAGTGGCAGCTGCGCACGCATTCGCTGTGGCGCACGCCGGCGCCGCGGCGCACGCAATCACTATAGCGTACACCAGCGCTGCGTTGCGCGCGGCTGTTGCGGCGCACGCGGGCGCTGCGGCGCACTCGCGCGCTGCGGCGCGCGCGGGCACCGCGGCGCACGCACGCGCTGTCGGGCAGATCGCCGCCAACATGCTGCTCGCGAAGTCGTCGTCGTCGCTCGTCGCTCGTCGCCCATCGTCGTCGCGCTCGCGGGCGCGGCTGCGGTGCTGGAGCCACGCGGCCGGCGGGGGCGTCGCGTCGCGCCCCCCCATCCGCCCCCCCCCCCCCCCCCACACACACACACACACACACACACACACACACACACACACACGCACACACACCCACACACACACACGCACGCACGCATGCACGCGCGCACGCACGCACGCACGCGACGCCCGCAATCGCCGACAAGAATGAGAGGCCCCCGTGACCACGTCGCGCAACATGCTGCGCCACGGCGACAGCAGCACGATACGGATGAGCAGCAGCTCGCCCCCAGGCGCATCTACGAATCCCTACAGTTCCTGGAGGCTCTACGCAAAGTGATGCAATAGCTCAACTATGCGGACAAATCTCCCCCGAGGCAGATCGAGCTGCACAAATAGGCCACGCGCTGGAAGTTGCGCGCGAGGCCCGCGATCGCCCATCCCACGACTGCCCCAGGAGCCGCCAGACTCAAGTTCTCGTTGCTCGGATGGTCGCCAGCGCGGCCCGGCGGGGTGACGCGGCACTTGCGGCGAGAGCAATCAACCAACATCCGGCTTCAGCGGACTTCCTCGACGCCGGACATGGACGCGTTAAGCTTCGCCACCCACAAGCATTTCAGCATTGGTTTAGCATGGAACAGCCTGAACCCGCCGAACACAATCGCGCGCCTATCGCAGAGCGCGCAAAGGACAAAGGTTACGACGCCGGAGAACAAATTCAAGTTCGCGAGCGCAAAGGCAGCCACCTGGCCACCCATCTTCCCCGACGCATGCTCTTGCGCGCCGTCAGAGACCCGGCCAGTGCAACACCTATCGCAACGCTACTCGGGCGCATGGACAGCGCCCTCATGGAACGCGCGGCCCCCCATCTTTTCGCATAAGTATTGCGACATCTCCCAAACGGAACAGAGCGTCGACACCCACGTGAGGCCGCTCGATTTCCCCCGGGCTACCCCGCCACACCTCGCGCTCCTCCGCCGCGCAACATGCAGGATGAAACTTTCTGGGTCTGGCGTGGAAGCGATCGCCCGCGCAGCTAGGGCGGCCCCGCCTCTTGGCCCGGGCATTCTTGGAGACGCACTCACGTGGATCACGCGCGGCCAGATGCCCCGCGACAGCTCCAATGACACCGCGCAGGTCCGGCTATCTAGAGGCGGCGACGACGATGACGACGACGACGACGAAGACGACGACTCCCACTGTTGCAGGACGCGTTAGAACGCCCCTAACGCGAGAGTTCTGGTGCTTCACAGCACAGCTGCGAAGTGTCTGACCTCGCGCGCCAAATCGCAGTTCAGTACCTTGCCCCCTGGGTGGGCGCCTCAGTCGCATAGAGGGTGGGGGGAAGTCCTGCGCCAACGTGCCCGAGCTCGACACCGCCGCGCCCGTTTACACTAATCCTACAGCAAGCGGTGACGCGCCAGTCCTCGTCGCTCTCGACGCGCGCGCGGCCTTTCCCAGCCTTTCTCAGACATTCATGCAATTCGTCTTCCGCGCGCTGCAGGCGGCCGCTGCATCCGAGGCGACGCTCGACACGTTGCGCACCGCTGTTCAGTCACTGGCCACGTCAGACGGACTAGCCCAGCACGCCTGGTGGATCGAATACGGCATCATTCATGGATGCCCCTTGAGTGGCCCCGCGCACGCTGCGGCTACGGGATTTTCTTGTCTAGACTTGCGCGCGACGCCGGAGGCCCCCCGCCAGACCATCGCTCGAGCACGCCGACGATATTAGATGCGCTCTCAAAGCCCTCAGGCACCTGAAGATCATCAACGATGTCATGCAGAATACCACCAACATAGGGTCGCCTCACCTACAGATGTACGAATGCCAAGCTAGCCCCATGATTCGCACTATCCACCGATGAGTTACGTGACCGCGCCCGCTCTGCGAGTGAGGTTTTGGCGCCAGCCTTCGCGCTCGCGCGCATCGTCGACGCGCCGCTCTACCTTGGTGGCATTAAGGGGCCAGCTGATGACGACGCGCCGTGCTGGCGGGAGCCCATCGCTGAATTTCAAGTTTGGCTGCGGCCCCTTGGCTCCAGCAGCGCTTTTGTTGCCCGCGCAGCCAGGCAATCTACGTTGAGGGTGGTGCCAATTTCAGCTTTGTCGCGCAGTTCTAGATGCTCCCACCTACATTTCTCACGCAAGATTTGGTCGCTCTGGCTCGCGCTCGCCGTGAACCGCCCCGCGTCTTCAGCATTCCCGCGCGGCTCAATCTTCGCGAGGGTGGCAGCCCCAACGTTTCACCCTGACTCGCGACTAGCATTGCCCTTCTTAACCGCGCGGCTGCTAGAATCTCACCAGAATACATCCAGCCGCGCGCGCGGCTGCGTCGCCAACGCCAGCAATTTGGAGACCGCCGGGCACTGCGCCAGCGCGCCTCGCGCGCACCATGCCCCGAGGCCAGGCGATCTGAAGCTTCCGCGGAGACCCCTTACCGCGCGACCTCGGCAACTGCGCCGACGAGATTTCCCAGCCACGCTGCGGCGCCACTGGGATGCGGCACCCAAGCGGCGAGCCATGCGCATCTCCCCCGCCGCTTCCGCAGATCAGACACACGCAGAGGGTGGTTGGCAAAGTTGCTTCTGAGCGGACTAATCATTTCCCATTGTGGAGCTCTTTGTTCCGAAGCTGGTCACGGCCCGCCCGCGCAACGTAGACGGCGCCTCGGTCGCGCCCCTCCCGCGGTGGAGAGACAGCGCTCTTCGCCTCGAGGAGCGCCCTTCTTGGGCGCTTGCCCTTCGGAATGAAGTTGGCCGCGGCTGGAGCATCTCGCACCGCGCCCCATCCATGCTCGGGCGCCGACCGCGCCGCTTTGGCTGCGTCGACCAGCTTGGCAAACCGCGCCGCTAGCTGAAATGCCCCCGCCCCCTGCTGGGCGCGGGGCAGTCTCGGGCCCCTGGGTTCTGCGGCGATGGCGGGCGAGGTCGCGATCGACATCGTCGCGTCTGCCTGCGCGCGATACACCCGCGATTATCCAGCACGTTGTTTCGGCGTGCATTGCGGTCGAGATTGCCCTCCGGAATGCCCGACTCAGCGCGCTCAAACCTTGGCAGATAACGAACGGCACGGTTACCAGACGACGCGATCAAACATGGGCCCCCGCCAGCTAATTCCGCTCCTCGGACTCAACGAGCTCGCCCATCTCTTCAGATTCGGACGGGCCCCCGAAATCACCGACCTTAGACGCGCAGGATTGCGGCGCCATTCTGGCCATTGGCCACCGCGAGGATACGGATGAGTTCGCGCGCTCGCACCCACCATCTCCGTCGAGGCCGACACTCTCGAGACCCCGAGCTGCGCGCGGCCCTGCTTCCAGACGACCCGCAAAGAACACGGCAGCGATCTCTTCGCGATCGTCTTCTTTTTCCTCACATACTGGCGAGGACCTTCACCCAGTGAGTTTCTTCCCCGGCGAGGCTTGCGACGACGGCTGCAATCTTGGCGCAAGCCCTGGGGGGGGCCGCTTCTGAGGAACACCTCAGGTTCCGCGTCTCCACGCGGGGCCTGTTCAAATCCTGCAGAAGATCCCTTGCCGGGGACACCTCCTGATCAATGTCGCCAAGTCATGCGTTTCGATTTACATGTCGTGGCTACATGGGCGGCATGGCCAGTCGCTCGGCTGCTCCGCGGAGCCCCGAAGGACTGGCAGCCGCTGGCGCAAGCCCCCCCCCGTCGCTGGTGAGCGAAGTCCTTCAACGTGACAGCGATGGCAGGCAGACCATTGCGCATCAAGCAGAGGCAAGAGGAAACGTTTGAAATAGCACGTCATGAACAACGCAGACGCGAGCTCAATGACAGAATCTCGCTATGGGCCCAAGACTGCCCCCCATTCTGTCTACACCGAAGACGCTCGAGCAGACCGCGACAGCTGGATGCTCTGGTGCACACCATGCGTCTCGGACTTGCTACGAGATGAAGGCTTCGAGCCACGGTTTAACTTGGCGTTCGGCCCGTGGACGCCTGGCCCATCTCACCCGCATCGCAGAAGGCCCTTGGCTGAGGATATGCGCTTCGCAGGCTGGCGAATGCATCCGGCAGCACCTGTCCACTTGACGATCGAGGGAGAATCGCAGCGACGTGGGCTCTTGCTCACGAACTCCTTCGACAACGAGGTTGCGCCCCCTCGACCGCACTCGACCCCGGCGGGAGGAGAGACAAGACTTCTTTGCAGGCATCGCTGAACGTCCGCCACCTCCCCCACCTGCTTTCAAGTCTGCGGCGCACCCATCATTGCACCTGCACGGCGATATTCCGGCTGACGACCAGCCCCACGACGACATGGCCCTTACTGGTCATAATGGTGGTGCCGGAAACTCTTTCGGCGGCGGCTAGTCCACCGCCCACGACGCACCAAGCCTGGACAGCGACGGCCGCCCTTGCCCCGCACACACCGACTTCGCGCTCATGAATGACTTTCCTGGCGAGACAGTTCATGCCTCATTCGAGGACCAGGCGATGGGCACTATTGAATGCGACTGCCACTTGCACCACGGGCCCCAGGGGCGTTCAGGGAGCTTGGCTGGCGAAGGGGGCGATGCGCCTGACTCCACGGCTGGCCCGTCCTCAAGGTAGGATAACAGTGGTACATGCGTTGGCTCGCTCCCGCACGCGGGCGCGGGCTCTCTTGGCCCTCGCTACCTCCCATGTCCAGTACCTGAACATGAACCAGCTTTCCGGGGCTGTCCGAGTTCCCCCTAGCCCTCGCAAGCTGCCCGCGGTGAGGCACGCTCTGCCAGCGATTCGTCGCCCTTGGTCGAGGCGCATGTGTTGGCCAACGCGGCAGCCTCATCCAGTGGCGCGGCGGCCAGCTCTACCGGCGCGGCTCAAACAGCTTCGGCACTGCGTGGCTGCGTTATTTCCTAGCCAGACACAGCCTTCTACTATGTGCGCTGCTGGGCTGGCGGGTGGCAACCCTCAGCTTGCTTTGCGGATTTTCCTGGGTCTGACTTTCTGGACTGTTGGAAATTGTTCTCGCGATGCCTGGGCGGAGTTCTGAGACGTGCGGTTTCCGAGCCGCTCTATGACTCCGCAGGAGGGCATGGCGGTCGCAAGCGCAATCAGCTCGCGCAGGACACGCAGTACGAAGCACGCACGGCATCTCCGTTGACCCCCGCGAATATACCAGAGCGCAGTTCGCTCGCGCCTGGCCTGGCCACGAACTTCACAGCACAAATGTGCCTTCGCCTTCGCGGGAGAACACGTTGGCATCAGGCGCTAGTAAGTTGATCCCTCGCGCATGCTGCCTTAAGCCTGGTAGCAGGTCTTGCAGGGCCACGGCGACACGCCTTCGGAAAGACCGCTCCACAGCATCAATCTAGCGAGGCATCAAGTAAACGAACTCCCCGCAAGCAGATACACGCTATAATGACAGCATCAGCCCTACCTCATACGGCGCGCGCCCAGTGGGCTCCGATGACCCCCGCTTCCCACAACCTACCGACGCGGACACTGAACGTTTTCAGGACGAGGACACCAACGGCGCATTGGTTGCACTCGGCATTACCTTGATATTGAGGGACCGTCAAGCAGCCAGAAAATCCACCCGCCTCTGCTTGCGCACCATTCTCCAGACTGATCGATCGGAAGTGTATGCATGGATGGTCATCTACCGGCAGATGGCGACGCCACTGCTGAGGCCCACCAGCACTTTGAGGCTCTCAACGGACCCTTCCTTCCCGATGTTGACGAAAATGGAACACCTCATCACGTATGCCCTTGCCCACGGCGCTTCTTTCCGCCATCGATTGCCAGTTCTTCTCGCGTCGCCATCGCTCGGACAGAAGTCGATCGACGTCAGTGCCAATGGTCGCATTCGTGAAGGTCCTTATCGCGCCGCCCACAAGCACTGCGTCGAGGATGACACGTCTCTCATGAAATGGAGTGCCCATTTTCATGGAGACGTAACCTTGCGTTCTTGGGAATCGTCTCGCGCGCCCCCTAGCCGCAAGATGACAGGCGAACCTCCTGAGCGAGGCATTCCACGCCCAGAGGCTGCCCGCGCTTGGCGAGCTCTTGAACATAAAGAAATGCAAACTCGGCAGTGGCGATTCGTGACTGATCGCGAGTGTTGGCAGGACATTGACGACTGGATCGACTAGGGCGCCCCGTTCATGGTCGTCCTCTTGGACCGCCCCTACTTCGTCAACTTCCATGCTGGCGCACCTCACTGGCCCGCCTCCCTTCCTGATGCGCAATGTCTCAGGGCGCGGGGTACCTGCGAGGCGGCATGGACCAGGATTGGGCAGGCACGCAATGGGCACACATAGGTGCTGGAAGCGCTGGGGGCGACATCTGAGACAAGGTCGGCATTCGTCATACGAGTGCCTTGGCAGCGCGCCGCTACATCGACAACGTGCTGAGCGTGCCTAACCCGTCCAGGGGCCCACTATCAGCCACTCGCCCCGTGTGGCATGGGGGCATGCAAAGGTGACCTCTCGCTGCGATTGGCGAGTTCTAAGAAGAACGCGTACCGCATGGTCGGCCACTGGGCGGCGAGGCTGGCGGAAGTCTGGTGGCGACAGTCATTCTCGCGACCTACATCTTGAGGTCGGGCCAGAAGGGCGATGAAACCGAACATGCCCGGGTAGTTGGACGCCCCTCCCAGTGCCCGATGCGCCTTCAAGTTGTTCTCAACGCGAGTGTGGACAAGATCCGGTTGATGGGGGTGGCCTCCGTCGCTGTAGACAGCCTTCAGTCGCGCGTATGGTCAATGCCGAATGCCTACGGCCATACCTGCGAAGACTGCGAAGTCCTCCAGCAGATTCTTCTCAAGCTCCCTGAGCAGTGGTGCCCCAGTTTTCCTTGCCAAGACGAGTACTTGGACGACGAGCAGCACTGGATATAATGGCCCGTGACCTTCACGGAAAAATAGTTGACGCAAATTGTCTTCGACCATCTTTGCAACAGCACGCCAGACGACGACGAACGCGAGCTGTTTCAGAAGATTCCGATGGAATGCGCACTGATAGCAGGGAAGAGGGAGCGGAGTCGCGCGCTATTACATCGAGGGAGTTGTCGCCCGTGGACGCGAACGAGCTGGACCGCAAGCGTTCTATGCGCCGCGTGCAATACAAGTAGCGCAGTGGCTAGCGGCCTCGCGGCTCCCTGAGCCCACCACTGCCGAATTACCTCGGGGTGTTGAACCCCATTGCCTCGCTCATGGGGGCGGCAGGAGATTCAGCCTCCGCGCCCCCACTCCTCTTGTCTGTCAACGTGTCCTCCCAGCTGAGCGCCGTCTTTCCTGATGACGATCGCGGGGGCGCTGCTGCACACTTACGGATTATCCTACCCGACTCGCCGACCACGACCACGACCACGACTCGCCGACCACGACCACGTCGGCCTCGGGCGGTGTTGATCTACCTCTATGTCATGTTCATGAAGGTCAAGGGCCGCTTGTTTCATGTGGTGAAATCGTCCCCGATTGCTTCATTGGCTCCGCTTTCCTGCAGAACGCCCCCGGCAGTCACGACTTCAACAGCGGCGCCCTTAGCTACGACACCGTGCGCGACACGGCCCATCACCTCCTCAACGGCATGAGTCCAAACCAGGCCCGCGCGTGGGGGGGGCCAGCCGCGTCGGCGACAGGCGCGGCTAGTCGGGGAGACGTCGTCTTCTCTTCCACGTTGGGCTCCTCCTCCTCCTGCTCATCCTCATCCTCTTCCTCTTCCTCTTCCTCTTCCTCATCCTCCTCCACCTCCTCCTCATCCTCATCCTCCTCTACGTGCTCCACCGTACTCTCCATGTCCGCCCTCTCACATCATGCTTCCGTTCCTGCTCGTCGTCGTCCTCCTCCTCCTCCTCATTATCCTCCTCCTGCTTTTCCTCATCGTTTTCCTGTTGTTTCGTGCGGGCCTTCACCCAACCCCTGCGGGGCCAGGGCTCGGTGGCGGCGAAACGGGGCGCGCAAGAACACGACGGTGGAAATCAGCAGCAGGAACCAAACAATCAGCAGCAGCTTGTCCTCCTCAACCGGGTGATATTCGGGAGAGGGCGGACGCGGCCTCCGCTCACCTTGAGCACCTGGCAGGCGGCTACACGCAGCTGGTACTGGAGTCTCTGGTGCAGTGTCTCTGCCATGCGGCAGCTGCTGCGACGACAGCGGCAGCGTGCGAGATTCCACAGAGGGGCGACTCGAACCCGACAGCCAGGCAGTCTGCGTCGCCATGCGGGACCCGCATGAGATCACGAAGCTGGAAACAGACCACTGAAGCAACATCTTGTTCATAATATGCGATCAGGAAGCTATCCGTCCACGGTCCGTCGAGCTGATCACGGCCCTGGTCAGTGCGGCGAGACGGGGAGGGGCGGCGTGCAAGGCGAAAGGTGTCAACGGCGTTGAGGCCAATGACACGGCGCTCCTCGCAGTCACGAGGAGCTCGCAGGTATCCCCCGCCAGTGCAGGTCGCACGTGGCGCGGCCTTCGCAGTTTCGCGCGACCCCGTCGGCTTGAACAGCGAAGCCACATTGAGATGTTGAGAAGGAATGGAGACGGCCCCGTTCCCTGTCAACTTGTGGCCACGAGCTGGGGAAAAGCTTTCTGCGTTCCCTGCGTCCAGGGAGACGGGTTTTCCAGGTCGCGGAGACGCGCGGGTCGTCGGCCATCCGCGCAGCGCTGTTATGGGCGCGACCATGGACGAGACGGGTCAGATCCAGAACGTCGCGTCCCTGGCTTTATTCAATCGCTTCGCTCATTCCGCCGGCCCTGGAGCGCTATTCGGGGCCTCTTGGGGCCGTCTTGGAGTGATGGTGTATCTCTACCCCAGGTTGGGGAGCGCGGTTGGGCTGCCTGCGGCATGAGGAGCATGGCAACGGGATGTGGACACGGAGTCTCGCTGCCCAAGCTGGCGATCCACCTTGCTTCTGAGAAGGTGCACCCGACGACCCCGACCGCGGAGCCACTCGGAGCTCTCGGTGGCCCCGACAGCTGCAGAAAGGGAAGGGTGGCGGGACACGGGACGGGTCAGGAGGCACGCGTTCGGGTGATCCTCGGCGGCAGCGCCGGGGAGCAGCGGTTGTCGCACGTGGTCCAGACGGCCAGGCCAGGGGCGTTGACGGGGGCGGTTTGGGCGGTCCCGCTGGCTGGCTGGCCGTCGTCCGACGTTCTGAGATGGCCTTCTGTCGGCTTCTGGGGAAAGAAGACTAAAGGCGATGTGGCTTTCGTGGCATACCGTTTGGATCTCGCTGGGCATTGGCAGCCAATTCCGAACCAGAGCTGCCAGGCGCCAGGAGGACCACTGGGATCTGGCTCGGAAGTCCTGGGAGCGTAGATCCGGCAGGGTGGAGGTGGTTCGGATCCATCCCCATCCAGACGAGAAGCAGCACTTGTTCGGAGAGCGAGTTGCTTCTAGTTATAGAAAATATGCCTACCGATGTCTGGGCGGGGAGGGCGGCGTAGTTGGCACGGCACGAGAAGGTGGCGGCGGATCTTCCTCGGACGGATGCCGTTGACTCGAGCTCGCCGTTGATTGATCCACGTCACAGCGGCAGGAAAGGTAGGCCGTGCCGAGAGAGCGGCTCTGGTTAGACGGCACGCCCAGTCGAGAGTTGCCCGTGCTGTGGTGGCCTCGGATCATTCCCTGCAGGATCGAGTCAGCATGTGGAGTTGTAGGAGATGTTTGCAGTCGGCCGCGCGTTCGAGCTGTATGCGAGTGGCTGTGCCCCTCCGATCCTCCGCCGGCCTCCACCCTCTTCGACGTGTGCCCAGGAATTGGCATCAGCGTGACGGGCGATGTCCCGCACCCGACAGGCGCGTTGGGTTGGGCTGATGTTTGATTCCGAACGCTTTGTCGCACGTGCGGTATTTCGCGACAGTCGATCCGCGACACGTGCTGGGCCCGCGCCACCCTGCGATTCGGAGAGGCGCGGCAGACCGCTCAAAGTGTCTCCACCCCCATCGGGAGGGGCTGCCTGCAGCTGCGAGGGCTGCGACGGCGGTCCGCCCTGAGGCGAGAGCTATCAGCAGCCACAGCGCCCCGCTGAGCGCAGGCGAGATGGGCCCTGTGCATTGCGGAGTTCCATCGGGAGTGGAGGCCAGGAGGCCCACGGCGTGGGCTAGCCGCCGTCGAGCGGCGGCGCCGGGGAGCGGAGAGGGGGGGAGCCCCCCCCCTCGCGGTCTCGTCGCCAGTTGCCGCCTCGAGGTTGCACCCGCGTCTCGGGGCGACCCGACTTACTGGCGCTGTGCACCACATGTGTGTGCGTGTGCTTCTGCGCCAGCGTACTGGGGATACCTGACCTCCAGGCTCTGTGACACCACCTGTGTGTGTGTGTGCTTCTTCGTCCCCCCCCCGTGCATCGCGGCCTAATTCGCGTTCGTTTGTTCTACCAACGCCCTATCCGCCAGCGCAGTCCTTCTGCCTAGCCGGCGACGTAAAAATCGTGTGCTTCTTCGCCCGCGCGCACACTTCCCCCTGAGGGGCCCAGCGAGGCATCGTGGTCGAGGGAGGGGTGCGCAGGGCTCGCGCCCTCCGGGGTCCTCCTCCGCAGTCGCGACATCGTCGCTCGGCCCGGAATCTTGGAATTTTGCTCGCCCTCCTCCTCCTCCTCCTCTTCCTTCTCCTCCTCTTCCTCCTCTTCACCCATTCCCTTTCTCCTCCCCCCTCTTCCTCAGCTACTCCTCCAATGTACGCAGCTCCCCTTCCAAGATGGCGCTTAACACAATGCCGTCGCCATTAGGGCTCAAGGGCTGGCTTCTCGGGCGCCCGCCTGTCCGCGGTGCCGCGCGGGCCGCGTGTCGGGTCCAGGTTGCGGACGTTGACCGTGGGTGGTGCGATGAGGGGCGTGGCCCCGGCTGGTGAGCCTGCGCAGCGTGGACCAGCGGCGGCGAGGAGCGTGGAGGATTTCGTGGACATCACAGTGGAGAGAGCCGCCCCCCTGAGGATATTCGACAAGCTCAAGGGGACACAGGACTGCTACGTGCAGCTCCTGCGGCAGAGCCGAAGGGCAACGAGAAAGAGATCGGCAGGACCATGACGCCCCGGGGCGGGGACAAATCTCCGTACTGGGGTGAGAAGTTCAAGTTCTGCCGAGGCAGCGCCCAGAAAATCGTCTTCAGGGTGGTCGCGGAGCACTTCTGGCGCCAGGACGTGGTGTGCGGGGCTGTCCATGGACCTGGACGAGTGCAACCTCTGGAACCGGGTACTGGCCGGCGAGCTCCTCAACACGTTCTCACTTGTGGGGTTGGTCAAGAGGAGCAAGAACTCCGGCACCCCTGAGAAGACCGGCTCCTTGTTCATCTGCATGACGAAGTGCACGCAGAGGTCCATGGACGGCCGGCTCGACGCCTTCGAGAAGGGCGGCCGCTCCCAGGACACCAAGGAGGGGCTGTAGTAGCTGCTCAACAAACCAGAGGAGTTGGAGATCTGCGTCAGGCACCGCTTCCAAGAGACGACCAAGCAGACTGGGCGCAATGGGGAGGCTGCCGTGGGCCCAGAAGCCGTCCAGCAGCTCGTCGGCGAGATATCGCAGAGGCTGGGCGTTCCAAAGGACACCTTCTGCGACATCGGGCAGATGTTCTGGAGATTCGAGGTCTCAGGCGAGAAGCTCATCGACGAGGAGGAGACCGTACGCCTGGTGGTGTACATGCTGCGGCAGTACCGGGATGCCGTGAGCCCCCAGAAGGGAGCCGTGCAGCTCAGCGGCGGCATCAGGTACATGAACGTCGCGGACAAGTACAACGTTTCCAAGGAGCTGGGCAGAGGCGGGCAGGGCGTCGTTTACCTGGCCACCGACAAGGCCAACAACGGCCAGGAGGTGGTTGTCAAAATGTACGACAAGACGAATCAGAAGGAGGCGCAGGAGTCGATAACGCAGAGTTCGAGCTGCTCATGGACATGAAGCATCTCAAGATCGCGCGCGTGTTCGAGATCTTCCAGGACTGGGAGAACGTCTACATCGTCCAGGAGCCCTACGTCGGCGGCGACCTCACCACGGCCGTGACCAAGGCGCACACGGCCGGGGTGTGCGGGTGGACGAGCGGTGGCTTGCGGGCGTGTCGCATCAGGTACTAGCAGGCGTTGAGTCCCTGCACAACAACGGCGTGGTGCACTCCGACCTCAAGGAGGCCAACGTGATGGTGGCGGGCAGGGAGGCCTGGCACGCGCCGCAGGTGACAGTGATCGGTTTCGGCCTCGCCAACAAGTTCAGCGCCAAGTCGGGCGTCGGCGGCACGCCCGGCCACATGCCACCCGAGGGCTGGAACGACGGCCTGTGGACGCCGCGCGGCGGTGTGTTCTCGGTCGGGGCAACGATCTGTACCCTGAGGAACGGCAAGCACCCGTTCTACCCACCGGGCTCGCCCGGTCTGGAGGAGATCGCAGAGCTGACCAAGGCTGCACAGCCGGGTACCATGGGCTCCCCACCGCTGCACAGGCTGATACGCGCCATGCTCGAGAAAAACGTCCTCGCCAGGCCCACGTCCAGCCAGCTGCTCCACGAGGAGTGGTTCGAGTCGGACAGAATGCAGAGGCAGAGGAAAACCGAGCTGTAAAGGGCCCTCCTCACGGACATCGTGAAGCCGCAGAACTTGGCGCAGCTGAGGGAGCTGAACGACCTCTTCATGACGCTGGACACCAACAACGACGGGACGATCACTGCTGGCAAAGTCCGCTCGGCCCTCAGCGGCAGGTGGACCCCCGGGGACGTGGACCGCCTCGTTTCCTGCCTGCTGCCGCCAGGCGCGCAGGAGGCGGAGGAGCTCTCTTACGACGAGTTCATGGGCGCACTGATGGCGTCGCAGGCCGCGGACGAGGAGAGGATGCTGCGCAAGCTCTTCGGCGAGGCAGACGAGCAGCGCCCGGGCTGGCTCGGCGCCGCGGAGATCACGGAGCTGGCCAGGCGCCCTGCGGTGAAGCGCATGCTCGGCGACCGCCCGGCCTCGTCGCTGACGGAGGAGATGGACCTCGACGGGGACGGCAAGGTGACGTTCCAGGAGTTCTGCCGCGTCGTGCAGGCGGAGAAGCCAGAGCACAGCGCCGGCAGGCCCACCGCCACGAAGACTGGCAAGTACGTGGCGGCGCAAGCGGTGCAGTTCCGGTCCAGCTCGTAGAACACGTGGGGGACCTGCGCTGTCCTGGCTGTGGACCCCGGCACAGGCTCCGTCCAGGTCGACCAGAAGCCTGGCTACTGGCTGCAGGGGGAGGGGCTGTCCAGGCGGCTGCGGGCGAAGGGCCGTCCTGCGGGCTACTGCCAGGGTCAGGAGGTGCTCGTGTGGTCTCAGAGCTTCCACACCTGGATCCCACGCAAGGTCGCTGAGGTCGACCCGGGCATGGGCGCCGTGCAGGTGGACCATAAACCCGGCTATTGGTTCCGCGGGCACGAGCTCGAGACCCGCCTCAAGCACCACTCGGACCACAGCACCCCGTCGCCCGCCGCAAGGACGGCCGGCCTGGGGAGGGCCCTGTTCGAGGCGGCGGTCAGCGGGCTCTCGGCCGACGGCAGGCCGGGGGGCGCAGGTGGCCGCGCGTACGCTGGCCAAGGCGCTGGGCTCGCCGGCGGCTGCAACATGCACGGCTCGTGAGTCGACTTGTTCCGGATGCAGGGGGGCGTGTCCCTGTGACCATGCTGTCATTGGCACGCGCGGCCGCGGAAGAGGAGCAGGACTGTCGCAGGCCTCGAGGTTGACACCAACACCAATATCGGCGGCGTGCCTCCACCGAGGGAAGAAGATCCCAGTCCCGGTGATGGTGGTAATAGTTTGGCTTCCAAGGTGGCCGACATGTTACCACCAACACCTAGGATCGAAGGCCGCGGCCTGGGCCCGCCTCGCGCTCGGCAGCCCATGGTCGCGGAGCTGAGCGGCGCCGCCGGGCAGCCCCGCCCCACAGGCGCGCCGCAGGCGGCTCGGGGCGGGCTGCCGCGGGCCGCGGGCGAGCACGGGGCGCGGCGTGGTGGGGGGGGGAAAGAAAAAACGCGGCTCAACACAATGGGGTACTTTTGGGGGACTTCCAGCTCCGCTGTGGCATGCGCCGGCGGATGGAGAAGAGACCAGCGCAGTGGGAAGGGATGGGGTGAGAGAGGATGTCATGTGGGGCGTGAGCGCACCCAGCTTGTCCTCCGCCCTGAGGCAGGCTGCAAGGCGCACGCACCTGGAGCGTAAGTGATCGCGGCGTCGGCCGCGGAACGCAAGCACTTGGCAAGGCAGGTGGCTTAATGATGTTGCCGCACCCCCAACTCGGGCAGGGTCGCGCTGTAAAGGACAGAGTCCCACCAGGGCACGAGCAAGAGCAGTGAGCGCCTCCACGGGCTCGGTGGCGTACACAGGAGGGCAGAGACGTTGTGGGATGGCGGGCGCAGAGAGCACCTTCTCCACCACAATCCTCCAAAACGTCCAATCCCACAAGAAATCGAGCAAGTGAGCAGGAGAGACTGAGCAGGCAGGCGCACAGCAGGCAGCCGCGCTAGGCCAAGACAGCGTGACCCAATGCTCAGCTTCAGACAGTGGGCGACGGCCGACCTGTGCAAGGGCAGTGCCTTCAGGTAAGGCGGCCGCCTCCCTGGAGTGTGGAGACGCTGTGGGATGGTCGGCGAGAGCACCTCCTCCAAACATCCCATCACTGCAAAGCTACCACCCACATCCCAGAAGACCAGCAAGGAAAGCGAGAGTGACACCTGAGGCGTCCAGTGCTGCTTGGCCACTGCAGCTAGGCTCGGACACCGTGCCATCGCTAAGACAGGCTGACAGGCCGAAGATGAGCAACAAGACACAGCACGCAAGCAACAATCCGAGGGAGAGAGAGAGAGAGAGAGGAGACGAGAGAATGTACAACGCAAGATGATGGTGATGGTGATGGTGATGGTATTGGTGTTGGTGTTGGTGTTGGTGGTATGATGGTGGTGATGATGGTGGCAGTGATGGTGATGGTGATGGTAATGGTGGTGGTGATGATGACGATGATTATGATGATGATGACGATGATGATGATGATGATGATGAGGATGAGGATGAGGATGAGGATGAGGATGATGCTGATGATGGTAATGGTAATGGTAATGGTGATGGTGATGGCGATGGTAACGGTGCTTGTGAGCGTGATGGTGATGGTGATGGTGATAATGATGATGCTCATGATGTTTAGCGCATGCAATGATCTCATGATGCTCATGATGTTTAGCGCATGCAATGATCCACAGAGGGGAAGAGGCACCAAAGGGCGGCACTCTGAGAGGGCCGTTGTACCCAGGGGGGCCCTAGGAGTAGCGTTCGATGTATGTGTGTATGTGTGTTTGGGTGTTCGTGTGAGTGCGTGTGTGTGTGTGTGTCTTTGTGTGGTTATGCCTGTTTGTGTATGTGCCTGCGTGCCTGTGTGTATGTGTGTCTGTGTGTCTGTGTGGGGGTGTTTGGGTGTGTGGGTGTGTGGGTGTGTGTGTGGGTGTGTGTGTCGGTGTGTCGGTGTGTCGGTGTGTCGGTGTGTGTGTGTGTGTGTCGGTGTGTGTGTGTGTCGGTGTGTGTGTGTGTCGGTGTGTGTGTGTCGGTGTGTGTGTGTGGTTGTGCGTGTGTGTGTGTGTGTGGAAGTGTGTGGGTGTGTGGCTGTGTGTGGGAGGGTATGTGGGCGTGTGGGCGTGTGAGCGTTTGGGCGTGTGGGCGTGGGGGCGTTTGGGTGTGTGGGTGTGTGGGTGTGCGTGTGCGTGTGTGTGTGTCTGTGGGTCTGTGGGTCTGTGGGTCTGTGGGTCTGTGGGTCTGTGGGTCTGTGGGTCTATGGTGTGGGTGTGGTGGGTGTGGGGGTGTGTGGGGGTGTGGGGGTGGTGGTGTGGGTGTGGGGGGGTTGGGGGTGTGGGGGTGGGGGTGTGGGTGTGGGGGGATGGGGGTGTGGGGGTGTCGGTGTGGGTGTGTGTTTTGGTGTGGGTGTAGATGCAGATGTGGATGTGGGTGAGTATGTCGCTGTGTTTGTTTCTGTGTCTGTGTGTGTGTCTGTGTCTGTGTCTGCGTTTGTGCCCAGCGTAATGCGAAGGGATTGGTGGAAGGGGTAGGATGTCAGATGTGGCGCGAGCGCATCGAGCTTGCCCCTTTACCCATCTCCTCTCCCATCCGTCTGACCGTCTCCTCTTCCACCCTCCCCAGTCGTTCTTCCCTCCCGCCCTTCTCCCGCTTGCTCCTTGCGCGGCGCTCCTCTCGAGCCTCCCCCTCCTGTCGCTGCGGTCGCTCGACGTCGTCGCCGTCGTCGTTTGCCTTCGTCGTCGTCGCCGTCGGCGCTGATACCTTTCCCCTCCGCCCCTCCGCGGGTGCGCTCGGGGCCAGCCTGGAATCCTAGAGTCCTGCTCACCCCGTAAGCACGCTGACGGCGATGTAGGCAACGACGATGTAGGTTTCGGCATTGTGGGAACGCGTGGCTCGCGCTTTCCTCCCACTCGCTGTGTCGCTTCCGCTCGATGCATCTGCACATTAGAGATGTCGGAAGGGGGTGGATCGTGACTTCCTGCAGGCTGGTTCCCAACACCACCGTGAAGCAGCATCGCCGTCAACGCGGCCCTGCGCCCCCTCCTCCGCAGGCCGGGTCAGCTGGGAGCACCAGCCCTCCCCGCCGCACGCCTTCGGGGCCCCCAGCTTCAGGGCCCCCAGCTTTGGCTTCAGGGCCCCCTTCAGGGCCCCCAGCTCTGGCTTCAGGGCCCCTTAGCTTCAGGGTCCCTGGCTTCAGGGCCCCCGCACCAGCCCTCCCCCGCCGCTCGCCTTTGGGGCCCCTGGCTTCAGCTTCGGCTTCGGCCGCCGGCCGCCCCCCCCCCCGCCCAGGGCCCGCCCGCCTGCGCCTGGCCACGAGCCCCGCGGCCTGGGCGCACCGCCCAGCCCGCCGGCCGGTCGCCGCCGGCGCCGCGACCATTGCCGTCGTCGTCGCCGTCGGAGGAGGAGGAGGGAAGGAGGAGGAGGAGGAGGAGGAGGAGGAGGAGGAGGAGGAGGAGGAGGAGGAGGTGCGAAAAGCGAGGAGGAGGAGGAGGAGGAGGAGGAGGCGCAACCCTGCCGAAGCTCAGTGAGGCGCGCGCGCGGGCGCCGGCACAGGCCGGGCTTCGGCGCTCGCGCAGGAGGAGGAGGAGGAGGAGGAGGAGGAGGAGGAGGAGGAGACGGAGGAGGAGACGGTGGAGGAGGGGAGGAGGAGGAGGAGGAGGAGGGGAGGAGGAGGAGGAGGAGACGGTGGAGGAGGAGGAGGAGGAGGAGAAGAAGAAGGAGAAGACGGTGGAGGAGGAGGAGGAGGACGGTGGAGGAGGAGGAGGAGGAGGAGGAGGAGGAGGAGGGGAGGAGGAGGGAGGAGGAGGGAGGAGAAGGAGACGGTGGAGGAGGAGGAGACGGTGGAGGAGGAGGAGGAGGAGACGGTGGAGGAGGAGGAGACGGTGGAGGAGGAGGAGGAGGAGGAGGAGGAGGAGGAGGAGGAGGAGACGGTGGAGGAGGAGGAGGAGGAGGAGGAGGAGGACGACGGTGGAGGAGGACGAAGGCTAGGGAGGCGATGACCAGGAGGACGGGGAGGAGGGGGCGAAGACGGGAGCGGGAGGCGTGGGAAGCGAGCGGGGGGGCGCTGGCCTGCCACTCAAGCGAGGGCCCCGGTGCCAAAAGTGCTCGCCCTCCGCACGTCTCGAGGCAGGAGGGTGGAATGAGATAGCTAGAACGATACAGTTCGAGGGAGTGTCCGTCGTGTCCATCGAGAGCTTCTGGTCTTGACCAAAAGTCAAGGGAGGAAAACGCACCCGGACCGGAAAAGTCCCGTTTACTAAACGGCCTTGGGCGTTTATTAAACAGCCATGCCTTGTTCGATTCCTTCAGTGGGGGCGTTTAGTAAACGACTTCGCGTGTCGGGGGGGTTATTATTGGGGTGGATTTTTGACTTCCAAAAAGATTACACCCTTCCAGCTGAGGACCCTACAGAAATGGTTTTAGCCATGGGCCCGAAAGGGAGGGATGGACGGAGACGCCTAGAGCGACCAGAGCGCACAGTACTATAAAGGTGTTGTGTATCTTTGTGTGCTACTGCGCAGTATGATGAAGTACCGTATTTCCTCGACCGCCGTGTGCACGACCATTACGAATACCTATACGACCACCCTGCGAGTGATAAGGAGGTTGGGGGGGAGGGGGGCCAGCAATGGGCAACAGTGGTGATTGTTGCGTTGCCGCTCGCTCTTGGGACCATCGATCCCACTATCGATCTCACTCGGTCGATCTCACTCGATCGATCTCACTCGATCGAATTCACTGTCGATCTCACTCTGGATCTCGATATCGATCCCACTATCGATCTCCCTATCGATATCACTCGATCTCACAATCGATATCACTATTCATCTCACTATCGATCTCACTATCGATCTCACGATCGATCTAATTATCGGTCTCGCTATCGATCTCACTATCGATCTCACAATCGACTTCGTCATCGGTCTCACTATCGTTTTCGCACCAGCGGGACACCGGCGGGACACCGGCGGGACACCGCTTGCCGGAGGGAGAATCATTTGGTCCGGCCGGGACCCAGCCACAAGCGGGACACCGGCGGGACACCGGCGGGACACCGCGGGTCACCGCTTGCCGGAGGGAGAATCATTTGGTCTGGCCGCGCCTCAGCCACTGGAGATTTTCCTCTCGCCCGCCCACGCAGCTTCGCCTCGCCCGCGCGCACGGCACGCACGAACACGAAACCGAAACCGATTTCTCGGTGGGGGGCTCTCCGTTCCACTTCGATCTCACCCCCCAACCTCCGACTAATACGACTGCGAGTACGAACGCAAAAACGCATGCGATTAGTAATCGTATTAGTAATGCGAGTACGAACGATACTAAAACGACTGGAGGTCACGGGATGCCACGGGAGACCAAGGCGCCCGACCGATTGCAGATTCAGTGATCCCCGTATTGGGCTCCTTGGAAGGATCATTCAGTCAGGCTGTTTAGGCAAACGCATCCGTGTGGCTGTTGCACTTGTTCTCCATGGTGGCTTGTGTAAGTACGAGGGAGTCTAAAGCGAGAGCCCCGTTTTGAAACAGAGCCCTCCTCCGTCCGTGCACGTGCTGCACAATTCTATAGTATAGCTGTCTGAGGCGCGAGCCCGCCGTCCTTAGAAAGGTTTGGGGGACAACTTGAAGACGCACGTGTGCGGCACCAAGGCGGGATCCCCACGTTGAAAATTGTACTGGCTTCCTCCAACTGTGCACCAGGCCACCCCCGGCGACGCGAAGATTGACGCGCTTCGCGCGTCGCGGTCCCGGCCACGAGCCGCTGCGCTTCTGCAAGGCGGCGCGATGGTGCGAGGGCGCGAGGGCGCGAAGCTAGCCGCGCGTCGCGCATCGCGGGGCGCGATGTGCAAAGCTGGGTGGCCCAGGTGCGCCTGCTCGAACCTCTCGGGGCGAGCCTGCGCGGCGCTGCGGCGAGAGCCACAGGCAGCAGACCGAGCGAAGCCCTCCCTGCGCCGCGCGGGCGCGCACCGCTCGCCTCCCGGCGCGGCCTGCCCCCCGCCGCCATGCTGGCGCTCCCGGCGGCCGCGGCGGCGCTGCCGCGAGTTCCCCGCCGTGGCCCCGCCCGGGCGGCGGCTGCCTGCTGCGAGGGGCCCGCTCCGCAGCACCTGCCGCGGCCGGGCGGGGGCGCGCTGGCCTTCCGCCACGTGCCCGGGCGCGGGCCGGGGGTGGTCCCTCGTTTGGGCCGAGGGGCAAATCGAGGTCCAGAGGGGGGTGATGGCCAAGGCGGGGGGCGGGGATCTCGTGGCGGGGGCCACGAGGTCCCCCCAGATTTCACGGCGCCTCCTCTTATTTCGGTGCGTCCCCGCCAACCCCCCCCCGAGCCGCGCACATGCCGCTGGCCATGATCTGCGCACCCCCCTCTTGGACGCCCCCGTCTTGGACGACCCCAACACAAGGCGGCAGAAATCACTCTTGTCAGCGGCGTCTCGGGTCCGAGCTACGGCGGCGGCCTGCGACGCATGCGAAGCAAGCTGCGGCACGGGCGGGGGGAGGCAGGACGGAAGCGGGGAAACGTGCCGCGGGATGGCTGGAGCACCCTCAGAACGTCTCCTCCTCCTCCTCCTCCTCCTCCTCCTCCTCCTCCTCCTCCCCCTCCTCCTCCTCCCCTTCCTCCTCCTCCTCCTCCTCCTCCTCCTCCTCCTCCTCCTCCTCCTCCTCCTCAGAACGTCGGGCTGTGCCCGAGGAAGGCATCAACAGAAATTGTCGGAGCTCCGCGCGGGTTGCTTGGATCGGCGCTGGGTCTCCCTGGCGGGACCTCCGGCGCCGCCCCTGGCGCGCTCCGCGCGCCAGGAAGGGAGCGGCTCTGGATGGTTGGAGGGAGAGTTGTGTCAGCTTTCTGGTGCAAGGGACGCTTCGCGCTCTCGACGGAGCGCTCCTCAGCCACATGTCTGCGACGGCATGCTTGCAACGGGATGGCGGCAATGAGCTCACTGACGGCAAAATCGACAGCGTCTTGTTGCCGTTCTCCCGTTGCCTTCCGTACAATCAACCCGCATAGTAAGGATGGGCAACCGTCCCAAGGGTACCCTTGCATCCTTGCCCCTTCGGCACATCCTTAGCGATTTTCGCTGGCCAACCTCGTTCGAAGAACGTGAACATGGCCCTCCAAGGCCCTTGCATCCTTACCGCACATCCTCATGATACGGGTTGACTGTAAGCTCAATGCTGCCATTCCGATTTCAAGGCGGTGCGCCGCATCTGCGACCACCTGCGATGCTTGCCGCGGCGGGTCCTCTCGACGCAGGGGTCTCGGGCACCCGCGTGGTTGATCCGCTTGGCCGTGCGCCCCCCCTCGAATTCGGAGCCCCCGTCGTTCGCCTCAGAGATCTGACCTGCAGGGATAGTCGGCCACGCGCAGACGGTGGCACAGTCAACCTGCATAGTAAGGATGGGCAACCTTCCCAAGGCTACCCTTGAATCCTTGCCCCTTCGGCCCATCCTTGGTCACTTTCGATGACCGCGCCCCTCTCACAAAGCTTTGACATGACCTTCGAAGGCCCTTGCATCCTGGGGGGAAGGCTTCTTAGAAGCACCACTGCTTCTTGGAAGGAGCGGGCCTTCTCTATGGAGGCAGGGCCGGCGCCGTCTGAGAAGCAGCCTCCTTCTAAGAAGCAGTCCCCCCTCCCCCTTTACCCCCCTGCGCGCGCCAACAAAACAGGGTTCACATTTTGGTGCCTAGCGCAGCTGGGGACAGGGCGAAGGGGCGGCCTTCACAGAAGGCCCCCGCTACTCGGAGGGTGCGGAGCGTGTGGTTCTGAAGGGGGCGATCCCTCCCAGGACCCCCCTTGCTCTCTCAGGAGAAGCCGCCCTCCTCGCACAGCGCCCTTTGCTCGCCTCCGAGGTCTACTGCCCCGGGTTCATGTCGAGCATGGTGGGCTCGAAGGCTCTGGCTCTCGAGGAGTGGTGCCGCGGGCAGGGCCGGCAGTTCACTCGCTTCGACTACGCCGGCTGCGGCCAGTCCTCAGGGGACTTCGCCGAGGGCACGCTGGGGAGCTGGGCCGACGACGCGCTGGCCGTGCTGGACACCGTGACGGATGGCCCGCAGGTGGTGGTCGGGGCTTCCATGGGCGGCTGGATCATGCTGCTGCTGGCGCTGCGCCGGCCCGAGCGCGTCGCTGGCCTCGTGGGCGTGGCAGCAGCTCCGGACTTCGTCCTGCGCTGGCAGCGGCTCCTGGACGACCACCAGCGCCAGGCCCTGGAGAAGAACGGCTGTTTCTGGCGCCCCAGCAGGTATTCGGAGGAGCCATACTTGGTGACCCGGCAGCTGCTGGAGGAAGGCCGAAGTCACTTGCTGCTGCAAGGGGACAAGCAGATCGCCATCACGTGCCCGCTCCGACTGCTGCACGGAATGCGAGATCCTGACGTACCTTGGCAGGCGTCGTTGGAACTCTGCTCGAGGATCGCGCACGACGACGTGGAGGTGCGGCTGGTGAAGGCCGCGGACCACCGCATGTCCCGGCCCGAGGACCTCCGAATGTTGCTCGCGGTCGTGGAGGAGCTGTGCGCACGCGCTGGCGAGTGAGCCACGACGAGATCTTCGAGTTGGACCAGCTGCTTTGGCACTTGCGCTCTCTACAGTGGATGGCGGCCTCAGTGGATGTCGGCCTCAGTAGACGTCGGTGGAGCCGCAGATGCGCCGTGCAGCTTCGCGGGCGACGGCAGCAGCCTTGAGCGTCGGGGGAGCCGCCGATGCGCCACGCAGCTCGGCTGGCCGGCGCAGTGCCCCTGCCGCCAGAGCCGGAGCTCTGAGGAGGCCCTCGGCCGAGGCCTCGTGCGATGCCAGGCAGACGGCGGGGCGTTGGCGTCGCCACGCGGCGTCGGCCCGCCAGGCGACCGCGCCGCCCGCGTGGCCTGCTTGCCAGAAGTGCCACGGCGGCTGAGATATACTCCTGCTCTTGGTTCCGATCCCCGATGATCATCTCATCATGTCCATGGGATATCACAAGGACTGTGTGCCCATCTCCACCAGTGTAGCCCAGGAGTAACGTTAAAGTTACTGTGGACTTGTGGGAGACAGATTTGCCCCGCGCCTTCTGCTTTCGCTCCCAGACGGCCCGTAAGACCCCCGGAAGCACGACCGGAACCGCCGAGGGCCGCCCCTGGAGCTCTCCGGGCGCCCCCTTGTTGCGTGCGTTTGCGTTGGCCAAGACCAAGACTGAGCCCGACACCGCAACACGCACCCATTCTGTCACTTCTCTGCGCGTGCCTTCGACATCCAGCGCGACGCTCCTGGGGCGCAGTTCGCTATGCGCTTTCCGTACTCATGGGCCCTTCGGGTTCCCCCAGGCGGAGGCGGTTCTCGGGCGTGCTCGGACACTTCTGGGTGGGACGTCTTCTGTCTTGCGTTTTCCAGCTACCTCCGGCTTTGGCGCGAGAGCGTGGATAGGGGGGATGGGCTAGAAGGAGGAGGAGGGGGAGAAGGAGGAGGAGGAGGAGGAAGAGTGGCCAGGAGTACAACGGAGAGAAAGAGCAGATGTAGGAGGAGCAGGGCGAGAAAAGGATGAGCAGGAGCACGAGCAGGATTTGGAGCCATGCGGGAGTACCACTTTGAGGCGAAGCCCTGGGGGAGAGCGACATTCTGCCCGCTTGCGCGCGACCCCGCTGTCGACGATTGGCGAGCGCTACATGTGCTCCGCGCCGCAGCGGGGGCTCACCTCTCTGGAAAAGGAAAGGAGCGCGACGCCGAGGCGAGGGCGAGCTCTCGCCCTTTCGCGCGCGATGTGTGCCCCGTCCCGCTCCCGCCAAGCCTTCTGCAACGTCGAGGACACAGCGTCCCTGCTGAAAAGACGAACGTCGATGTTGGTTACGGTGGGGGCCCATGCCAAGAAGCACCCTGCTTGCCTCCAGGGTGCCCCGAGTTTCTCGGATTTCGATGGTTTTGCGATGGAGAGCGCGACGTTCCCACATCAAAAATCGATGGACGCCTTGGGGTCTCAGGGTTGAGCTTCTGGTGGAAGGTCTCTTGTGGCGCGGCCTCCACAGTGTTGCTGTTGATGGGTAGGATGGAATGTCCTGGATTGGCCAGCTATCGGCCAGCTGGGGAGGAGGAGGAGGAGGAGGAGGAGGAGGAGGAGGAGGGAGTATACAATGATAAAAGATGGAGGTCAAGCTGACCAGCCCCAACGATTCGCTTCGGCCGGCCTTGCCCGCTCCGACTTTCCCTCCCAGATAGTTGGGTGACCTCCAGCCAGTGCCGCCGATCCGGAGCGCTCCGGATGCTGGTGGTTGGCACGACGACGACGACGACGGCGACGGCGACGACGACGACCTCGACGACGACGACCTCGACGCCGACAACGGACGACCAACGACGAACGGGAGGAGGGAGACGGGAGGCGGGAGGCGGGCCAGCCCCAACGATTCGATTCAGCATGCCTTGCCCACTCCTACCCTCCCTCCCAAATATGACAGCCGAGGTTGGCGCAAATGGACATGTGGGCAGGCGCGCGTTTCCAGTTAGCGAACTGAAGGCGCTTGCGCGCGAGTGACATCGCTTCCGGCGACGTGGTGGAGGAACTGAAGTAAAAGCAACGTTCCGCTCGTTGGCGTGCGGCCCAGCTTCAGATTGGATTAGCAATCAGAAACATGCGCCTCAGGAGCGCAACGGTCAGAAAAGACCTGCGCGTCGCTAGAGCTGTAGCGACATGTCGCTCTCCCGGGCGGGCCCGATTCTGGCGGCAGGGCGAACAAAACACCTGCGCCGCGCCAAAGCGGGAGCTCAATGTTCATGAAAATCAGCGCGGCGTTAGGGTGAAAGCCACACTTCGCCCTTTCGCGTGATGTGCACCGTATCTCGTTCCTGCCAGGCATTTGGGAGCGTCTACGACAACACGTCCATGCTGAAAGGAAAGCCTCTACTGTGCAATGCTTTTGATTGGCAGGAGGAGACCACCCGCTGAGTCATGCTTGCGGACCGCTGAAAAGGGGAGCGTGAACAATACGAGAAAGGAACATTGATTAGAGAAAGGCGAAGAGTACGAGTAGGAGGACAAGGCTGAGGACGAGGATCCGGACGAGAATGACGAATGAGAAGACGGAAGAGAGGACACCAGCGGTTCCAGGATACAATCACATGCGCCTTCAAGCCCTGCCCGCTGTACGAATGCCTCTTGCCACGTGTTCTCACGCATTTCTGTCCCCAGGCTCCTTCAGGACGGCTCCGCAGGACGAGGAGGCAGAGAATGATAGGCAGGATCAGGAGGAAAAAGGAAGGACAAGTGAGGAGGATCAGGAGAACGATTCAGGTAATAGCTATGAGAAGGACGAGGAAGAGGAGGATGGAAGAGCAGCAGCACGAGCTGGAAGAGGAAGCGGAGGAGGAGCAGCTGCAGGAAGAGGAGGGGGTGCGAGAGTTCGACGTGGTCGTTTTGCTAAGGAGTACAGGAGCTACTGGCGCCGAGTGAAAAAAACAGTAGCAAAGGGAGGAGGAAGCGGAGGAGGAGGAGGAGGAACAGGTTGAAGCTCTTTCCAAGCGCGCCCAAGGCAGCCGGCGCGCGTTCGGGCAAGTCGCCCATATGCTCCACGAAGGCGTCGCCCCCTCCCGAGGGGGGAGAGTGATGAGGAGGAGGAGGAGGAATGGAATGGAATGGAATAGAATGGGATGGAATGGAATGAAATGGGACCGATGACAAAGTCCTACGAACCACTTACCAGGATGCCAACTCCTTGGGCCTGATGCCCGCATCGGAACGATCCAGGAACTCACGACGCTGCTTCGAGACCGACCGAGCCAGGCCTAGCACACGGCCTGCCGAGTTCTCGGATCATTTTCTACCCGACAAGCCCTCATACCCTACACATCCAAACACCCGACTCAGAACCTGCAAACCAGGTGAGCGTTTATCTTATTCGACGTATTGACATTGGGCGGAAGGGGGGGGAGGGGGGGGTCTGGCTCCGGACCTCTGCTTAATGCGACCGTTTGAAGCAGTGCGTCCCATGGGGGAGACTCCACCTGCTTGAAGCTGGCGCCAAAGACAGCCAGGATCTGCCCCATGGGAGGGGGGGGGGGGCGAGGGCCCGCGCCGATCGGCAAAACAATGACTAAGAAAACGATCACCAGAGCGTGACTGGGATCTGTTTCCCCGCCCGCCGCGAGGTGGGCCGAGAGCCTCCTCCTCCTCCTCCTCCTCCTCCTCTCCTCCTCCTCCGCCTCCTCCCTCCTCCGCCTCCTCCTCCTCCTCCTGCCCCTCCTCCTCCTCCTCCTCCTCCTCCTCCTCCTCCTCCTCCTCCTCCTCCTCCTCCTCCTCCTCCTCCTCCCCCTTCTCCTCCTCCTCCTGGCCGCGGCCGAGGCCGAGGCCGAGGCTGGCCCGCGGCAGCGGAGGCGTCCGGCGCCGCTGCCACCGAGGTGGTGAGAAGATCGGCCATGGGCAGAGGGGGGAGGAGGAGGAGGAGGAGGAGGAGGAGGAGGAGGAGGAGGAGGAGGAGGAGGAGGAGGGGCAGGAGGAGGAGGAGGGGGGGAGGGGGGAGGGCTTCTTGGAAGCACCCCTGGTTCTCAGGAGGCGCGGGCCTCATCTACCGAGGTGAGGCTGGCGCCTTCTAAGAAGCAGCATCCTGCTACGAAGCTTCTCCCCCTTTCTCCTTACCCCCTTGTGCGCGCCGCCAAGAGAAGAGGCGAACATGGCGACAGCACTCGGCGCTGGTGGAGGCGGGAGGGGAGTGGCGACGGGAGCAGCGGCAACAGCACGAGGGCGGTCAGAGAGGTGTTCGTTCCCACGGAACTCCTGATCGGCCGCCATGGCCGCCAGCACGGATCTCAACAGCATTTCTCGAACAAATTTGGCACGTTCCTCCACATCCGCCACCCGAAACTTGTCAGCGTACGGTACTCTGGCCATCTCTGCATCTTTCTCGGCGAATGCGTCGGCAACCGCATTGCCCCAAAATACCCAAACTAGGCAGGGAGCTCCTCACGATGTCCGACGGAGCCACGTGAGATAAGACCTTGATGTGTGCCCTTCAAGAGACTGCAGGAGACGGTTGAAGTTTGTCCACATTGATGCTCGAGCTCCTGACAGCTTCAGATTTGCCTTCTGCCCCCAGCCTCGAACGACTTCGCCGTTGTCTGAGAAAGACAGGATTGGCTCCAGAGCGCACCTGAGAGCTAAGATGAGGCAAGCCAACTCGCCTCTCAGAACCGTCTGAGCACGGCCGACCAGCGACCCAAAGATAATTGGCCTTCTGACAAAAAGGGTCCACGCTCGCTCCAGACCAACACGCCGGAGACGAATGTCCTCACGATCCTTGCCTCCGGAAGCGTCTCCGAAAATCCTGAGAGGCTGCCCCTGGACACCAGTACCCAGATCCCAGGGGGGAGGGAGGAAGAGGAGAAGGAGGAAGAAGAGCGGCTAGCTACAGAGGGAGAGGTTGTGGGACCCCGTTGCGGATGTGGCCTTGTGGGCCCCCGTCGGCGAACGGCCGACCACCTTGGCAACAGAGCACGGTTCCGTGGATGGGGGCTTGAGGCCCTATAGTTCCCCGTTCTCGAGTTGAGGAGCGCGAAGAACAAACAAAAACGACAACCAAACAAACCGACTAACAACCACACACGTGAGGAATTCCGCTCGTATAATACCCTCCAAGCCGCCCTCTGCTGGAGGAGGACGAGGAGGAGAAGGAGGAGGAGGAGGAGGGGTAGTTGGACCTCCGCCCCTCCACTCTTTGGGGGGCTGTGCTTAGGGGCGTGTCCTGGTGACGGGGCTCCGGGGTGCTTCTCCGCTGTCATTTGTCCTGGCCCCATCTGTAAATTATGGCCTCCATGGTTGTGTCCTAGCTGTTCTCCATTCATATCATACCCCATCAACCTTCGCTCGCGAAGCTGAATCTTCGCAGAGAACCCGACAGGCAATCGGGTCACGCTTATGCCTAGCGTCGGGGTCTTCAGTGGCGGTATCTGCCACAACGTCAACGCATAGGCCGTACTCCTCGTGGAATATCGTTGGCCCCAGCTTATTTCGAGTAGGTATCATCCTTCACTGTTGGAGCATCGTTGTTGCGTCACGGTCTTGACATCGCAAATTAAAAAGCAGTGCCGCTGGTTTGCTATTCAATTTACTACAATTTCGGTTTTGGATTCGGGCGTGCTGTGCCGATGCCGTGCTCTATGCTGGTCTAGTGGCATCGTGTCGCGATTTGGCTCGCACACTTCTGGTACGCAGACGCCAGGGTGTGCGAAACGTCGAGGCGCTGGTCAGAGCGAGCATTTGGCTCGCACACGCTGTTTCATATTTTTCTGCGGGAGACACCTAAGTACCACCAGGCCTGGCCAGGGCCAGCCTGGGCCCCAGGGGGTGCCGCATAGATGTCCCCCTCGGCCAGACCGGCGTAAACATCATGCCAGCGCCCAGGATGTCCCTGGCCAAACAGGGTGGTGGTGTCTAGGTGCCCCCTGCGTGTTCCAGCAACTGCACCCGCATCGCAGACTTCGGCTCGCCATGGCTCTCGCGAGGGCCCTGGTGGGTGCCCTTGCCATCCTCCTGGCCGCGGAGAGCCTGCACGTGGACCTGGACCCGGACGCCAAGCTGGCACAGGACCCGTGGTGCTTAGGCAGGGGTGCGAGGGCTCTTCACTTGAAAGGGTGGGCCCTCGCCCTCCCGCCACCCCCGTGGCTCTTCCTCTGCCCTTCTTCAACCCCTTCCCGTCCTCTCCTTCCTCCCCTCCCAGGCCCTGGCTAGTCTTCTCATCATCTTGCTCATCCCTCTCTCTCTGTCCTCCTCCTCCTCCTCCTCCTCCTCCTCCTCCTCCTCCTCCTCCTGGATACCCTTCACCCTTCTGTGTGTTATGCTCCTCGTCGCTGCTTCTAAGCCCCCTTGTCACGTCAACCTCCTCCTCCGCACTCATTTCCTCTCAATTTCTCCGTGTCCTCGTCATCATCAAAATCCAACCTCCTCTTCCTCATGATCCTCCTCATCCTCATCCTCCGCTTCACCCTCACTATGTTTCCTGATCCCTCTCCTTCTTCCCTTGCCTCTCCGAAGGATCATATGTTTCCTCTTCCTCGCCGTACTAAAACCAGTACGGGTGATCATACGACTACTACGACTACAGCTGCTGGTACGATTACGAGTATTGTTACTTGTTCTACTGCTACTACTACGGCTACTATATTTACTCTTACTACTACTACTACTAACTACTACTACTACTACTACTACTACTACTACTACTACTAACTACTACTAACTACTACTACTACTACTACTACTACTACTACTACTACTACTACTACTACTACTACTACTACTACTACTACTAACTACTACTAACTACTACTACTACTACTACTACTACTACTACTACTACTACTACTACTACTACTACTACTACTACTACTACTACTACTACTATACTACTACTACTACTACTACTACTACTACAACTACTACTACTACTACTACTACTACTACTACTACTACTACTACTACTACTACTACTACTACTACTACTACTACTACTACTACTACTACTACTACTACTACTACTACTACTACCACTACTACCACTACTACCACGACTACTTTTACTACTACTACCTCTACTAATATGACTACTACTACTCCTACTACTACTACTACTACTACTACGACGACTACTACTGCTTCTACTACTACTACCACTACGACTACTAGTACGACTACTACTACTACTGCTACTGCTACTGCTACTGCTACTGCTACTACTACTACTACTACTACTACTACTACTACTACCACGACTACGATTACGACTACGATTACGACTACGACTACGTCCACGCTTACGACTACGACTACGCCTACACGGCTACTACGACTACTACGACTATTACGACGACGACGACGACGACGACGACGACGACGACGACTACTACTACTACTACTACTACTCCTGCTGCTGCTGCTGATGTTCTTCTCACCACTTGCCCTCATCCCCATCTTCCTTCGCTCGCATCTGGTCGGCCTCGACCCCATCCCCCTCGTCAGGAGGACAGCGAGCTGGCCGACGCGGGCAAGGAGGGCTCAGGCCTCAGGAGGAGGAAGAAACGGAAGAGGAGGAGGAGGAGGAGGAGGAGGAGGAGGAGGAGGAGGAGAGAGGAGGCTAGAGGAGAGCCAAGCTGACAAGGAGGATGAGAAGGAGCAGGGGAAGGGGAAGGAGGAGAAAGGACGAGGAGGAGGAGGAGACGGAAAGGAAGGGCGAGGAGGAATAGGAAGAGGGCTAAGGAGGGGGAGGGCTCGAGAATCGAAGGCCGAAAGGCGTTCGGAGGCATCCATGGAAGGAGGAGGAAGAAGAAGAAGAAGACGATGAGGACAAGGAGACGGACGAGGAGGAGGAGGAGGAGGAGGAGAAGGACAAGGCGGACGAGGAGGAGGAGTAGGAGGACGACGATGATCTCCTCCAGATTGCCGATGCGTCGATCGACTGGGAGGGGGTAAGTGAGCGATCGGGCCCTCGAACGGCATGGTGTTCCGCACTCCGGGGTGGATCTGACCGTCCATGACCACGATCATCCCCAGGCCTCCGCCGACGTGACTTCTGTCAAGAAGTGGGGGCCCCGGGAGCTCTCGAACGGAGGCTCGGGGGTCGAGGTTGGAGGGTAGAGGCTTTGGACGCCTCGGAGCCTGTGTGGGCCTCCGGAAGTCTTGGAGACCTCCGGAAATTTGCAGGGGCCTCGAAGTGAGACCGAGTTCTCGCCCCAGGTAGTTTTCCCTTTGATGGCCCTGGGCCACAGTAAAGGTGACCAGGACGTTGGTGAGAACGTGATCGTCGTGATTTGGCCGCGACGCCTTGGAGGTCTAGGTCGGTCGGAGGTGCTCGATGTTTGAGCCCCGTTGTCTAGTTTGCCACGGAGCTAGGGAATTCGGCGAGGGGGGTGTCGGTGCACTCATCAGACGCTCCAGCAGCCCACAGCTTCGGAAGCTGGGGTGTCTGTACACCAAGCTCCCTGGCCGACCAGAAGGCTTGGTGTACACATGGAGCCCCTTTCTGTCGGGATTGGGATCGGTGCCAGGCCGCAGATGTCAGCCCGGATCGAAGCAGGGGGGGCGGGTGCTCCCGAGGCTCAGGATGGCCCTGGCGCCGCCGCGTCATGCGCGGGCCCGAGCCGAAGGGGAAGGAGGAGCCCCCGGAGCCCTTCTCCTTTTCCCTGCCCCTCCCTTTTTTCCCTCCCTCCCTACCTCCGGCCTTTATCCCTCCCCCTCCCCCCCTTTTCCCTCCCCCTCCCCTTTTGCCTCCCCCTCCTCCCTCCTCCCTGTTTCCCTCCCCCTCCCCTTTTCCCTCCCTCCCTCCCTCCCTCATCCGACCTCCTCCGTAGGCGCTTTGGCTTCTTGATTCAAGCAGCTTCGGTTCAGACCTGCCAGGCAGTCTCTGGGTGCTGCTCCGAACTCTCGTCGCAGTGCTTGAGGGGCACCGTGGGCGCGAACACACACTCTATTTGATCGACGGCCCGCGGTAGCAAACCGGTGCAAATTTGATGGCGGCAGCAGCCCCTAACGAGGCCTGGAGCAGGTGCAGCGGTTGCCAAGCATGGAGTTGGTATGACAAATCGGTGGCGAGGCAGTGCAGGTGCAGCACGTGTGGCCGAGAAGTCAAGCTGCACAAGCCTCGCTCGGGACCCTGTGGCGACAGGGATGCGAAGGCACGACCCGGCGGCAGCGCTTTCCAGCGGCAGGGCGGCAGGGTGCAGCAGGATGCGGACATCCTTCGGTCTATGTTGCAGTCTGTCGCCATGGAGTGCTTCCTCCGTCTGGGATTTTAACGGCAGGAGCTATTCAATGTAGACGCTTCATTCCATGTTTGGTTTTGAGTAGTTTTTTGTCCTGTTCAGACGGTCACAGCATGGCACAGAGGTAGCCGCCGAAGCCATCAGAGGGCAGTTGCCAACGCCAGTGGAGGTCTCAGCCGAGGAGCAGGTCAAGAGGACCTCAGGAGCTTGGCGAGACGTAGAGATGAGGCCTGACCAGGCGGTCGCCAAAGCCTTCAAATGTAGAGAGAATTGCCCGAAGGCGCAGCTCAAGGAGCAGTCCACATCTATCGCCCTCGCTGCGGCCAAGATGGGAGGAAGACAGCAGCGGCGGCGCTCATGCGGGAGGTGGCTGGTAAGGGGACATGGCGCCAAGCACTCGTTTATTGAAAGTCTATGCGTGTGCAGGAGGAGGTTTCCCATTAAAATTTCCGAGGCCGGTTCCGAGGTACACCCATTTCCGAGGGTGTTCAAGAGATTGAGGTTTGGAGGAAGTGCGCGGATTTTGACGTCATTGCATTCGCAACACCGCTTTCTGAAATACGTGGTGAATTGAAAGGTCCTTGAGCGGCACGCGTTGCGCTCAAGGGCCTTCTTTTCCCGAGGCTCGTCGGGGGCGAGTCTTGGACCCCCACGAAGCGGGAGTCTTTCCCATGCCCTGCGCTATTTTTCGAGCCAGATCGATCTGCCAGGGTCCCGATCCCCCGAAATCGGGCGACAGCGCCCAGACATGTGACGTCCTGATTTTTTCAGGAGGGGGTCCTTGGGAGTCCCGACCCTCCTCCTCCTCCCCCCCTCCTCCTCCTCCCCCTCCTCCTCATCCTCCTCCTCCTCCTCCTCCTCCTCCTCCTCCTCCTCCTCCTCCTCCTCCTCCTCCCCCTCCTCCTCCTCCCCCTCCTCCTCCTCCTCCTCCTCCTCCTCCTCCTCCTCCTCCTCCTCCCCTCCTCCCTCCTCCTTTCCCCCCAGGGCCAGCGTTTCATCCTGGGCCGCTCCTTGAGGGTCCGGGGGCGCGGCGAGGGCCCCCAGGGCCGAAAACGGCCCCCACACACACACACACACACACACACACACACACACACACACACACACACACACACACACACACACACACACACACACACACACATATACACACATACACATGCACACACACACACACACACACCGCCCTGATTTTGCTACGACGCGAGCATGGGGTCGGGGATTGTTCAAGGGGCCCCTTGCCCAAGGTGCCCCCAGCTTTTCGCTCAACTTTGAAGCCCCCCAGGCCCTCTGGGCCTCGTGAGGGGCGCTCTGGGGCTGGGGGGGCCCCTTGGAAATCCTGGGGGCACCTTCGGCCAGACGCCCCCAGATGCCCCGAGATGCCCACAGACGGCCCAGGAGGTCTCCATGAACGCTCCCCAGATGGCCGCAAGAGGCTAAAACCAATGATGTTCCATAGGTGTTCCTGTGTTCTCGACGGCCTCGATTTTTCGAGCTTCCAGCGCTCAACAGGCCCCCAAGACCGCCCCGACAGGAGAGCCCCAGGAGTTGGAGGCCCTGGAGGCCCCACAGATCTCCAGAGCCCGGAGGCCCCGGAAAACCAAAACACGCCCCAGAACGTGCAATCGCCTTTTCAGTCCATAGACGACGACCCCTTCCACCACCACCACCACTACGACGACCACCGCGACGATCATCGCGACGGCGGCGGCGGCGGCTGCGGAGGCAGCGGCGGCGGCGCCCGCAGGGGCGGCGGCGACGGCGACGGCCTGGCGGCCCAGAGCTTCTGGGGCCCTCCTCGGCCACTGTGGCAGCCACGGCACTTGCGCAGTTTGGGAAACATTCAGAACCATCGACGCGTCGCACGTCGATCATCGCACGGCTTCGCGACCGCCCACCGAACCCTAAGACCCCCCAGATGGCCCAGCACCTCCATGCAAGGGCGGCCCCTGCCTGGGGAACATCTCCCTGGGTATTTTGGGTTTTCGTGGAGCAGCGCAAGGTCCATTGACAACGACTATTCACTCGGCTAGAACCTAAGCGCGCGTAGCGCGCGTGGTTTTAGTGCGTGTATGTGTATATATATATTATATATATATATGCACACACATATATATATATATATGTATATATATATAATTATATATACAGAGGGTCCCACTTGGATCTGGACTGGAACACAATTGGAGTTCGATCGGGATGGGGCAGACCCCAGAGCCAGAGGATGTTCGATGGATTTGTATGAGAAACCGATCGGGATTCAATACGAATTACGAAAGGCCCCAGATTCAGAAGATCCCGACCTGATGCGAAAGGAAGCCGAGGCAATACCACGGTTACCCCTCCATCACAACCCTGTCAGGGTCAGAGGTGGTGGTGGTGGTTGTGGCGCAGGTGTGGCTGTGGTAGTCGTAGCAGTGGTAGCAGTTGTAGTAGTACAGGGCGCAAAAAATAAAAGTAGTGGGAAACCTGGTGAATATAGTAGTAGGAATTGAAAGAGTAGAAGTAGTAGTAGCAAAAAGTAGAAGTAACAGTAGAAGTAGCAGTAGCAGTAGCAGACATATTTGTAGTAGTGTTAGTTGAAGTAGCGATCGTTATAGTGGTAGTAGTAGTAGTCGTCGTCGTTGTCGTAGTAGTAGTAGTAGTAGTAGTAGTAGTAGCAGTGGTGGTGGTAGTAGTAGTAGTTGTAGTAGTAAAACTCGTAGTCATAGTCGTAGTCGTAATCGTAGTAGTAGTAGTAGTAGTCGTCGTCGTCGCAGTAATAGTAGTAGTAGTAGTAGTAGTAGTAGTAGTAGTAGTAGTGGTAGTAGTGGTAGTAGTAGTAGTAGTAGTAATAGTAGTAGTAGTAGTAGTAATAGTAGTAGTAGTAGTAGTGGAAGTAGTACTTATATTACTACTTCTACTACTTCTACTACTACTACTACTACTACTACGACTACTACTACTGCTGCTACTACTACTACTACGACTACTACGACTACTACTACTACTGCTATACTACTACTACTACTACTACTACTACTACTACTACTACTACTACTACTACTACTACTACTACTACTACTACTACTACTACTACTACTACTACTACTACTACTACTACTACTACTACTACTACTACTACTACTACTACTACTACTACTACTACTACTACTACGACGACTACGACTACGATTACGATTACGACTACGACTACGTCCACGACTACGGCTACGACTACGACTACGACTACTACGGCCACTACGACTACTACGACTACTACGACTACTACGACGACGACGACGACTACTACTACTACTACTACTACGACTACTACTACTACTCCTGCTGCTGCTGCTGCTGATGTTCCTCTCACCACTTGCCTACTTCTAGTAGTAGTAGTAGTAGTAGTGCTACTACTACTAGTAGTAGTAGTAGTTGAAGTAGTAGTGGAAGTAGTGGGAGTAGTAGTAGTGGAAGTAGTAGTGCTACTGCTGCTACTACTACTACTACTACGACTTCTACGACTACTACTACTACTACTACTACTACTACTACTACTACTACTACTACGACGGCTACTACTACTACTACTACTACTACTACTGCTACTACTACTACTAGTAATATTACTACTACTACTATTAGTAGTAGTAGTCGTAGCAGTAGTAGTAGTAGTGGTCGTAGTAGTAGTAATAATAGTAGTAGTAGTAGTCGTGGCCGTAGTAGTACTACTACTAATTCTACTACTACTACTACTACTACTACTACTACTACTACTACTACTACTACTACTACTCGTAGTAGTACTCGTAGTCGTAGTAGTAGTAGTAGCAATAATAGTAGTAGTAGTGGTACCAGCTGTACGAATTGCAATAGCCGTGGTATTAGTAGTAGTAGTAATAGTAGTTGGTGTTGTAGTAGTAGTGATAGTAGTAGTTTGTAGTGGTAATGCTAGTAGTAGCAAGAGTAGTAGTAGTAGTCGTCGTCGCCGTCGTCGTAGGAGTCGTAGTGGCCGCAGTAGTAGTAGTAGTAGTAGTAGAAGAAGTAGTAGTAGTAGTAGTAGTAGTAGTAGTAGTAATAGTAGTAGTAGTAGTAGTAGTAGTAGTAGTGGTAGTAGTAGTAATTGTGGTAGTAGTTGTTGTAGCCGTAGTAGGAGTAGTATTAGTAGAAGTGGAAGTAGTAGTAGTAGTAGCAGCAGCAGCAGCAGTAGTAGTAGTAGTAGTAGTAGTAGTGGTAGTGGTAGTGGTGGTAGTGGTGGTAGTCGCGTTGGCAGTTGCATAGCTCGAGTATGAGCCACGGGCGTAGCAGCAGTGAGATTAGCGGCCTTGGTAGGATGGTGCGAATCCCGCGGGGCCAGTGGTACTTCGTAGCAGGAGCAGCACAATCTGCCAAGCACAATTGCTGGTGGCGTTCTAAGTGCCACGAGTGAGAAACCCCGTATCTATATTCCATCATTGCTACTACGATTTGCTACTGGTGTTGTTGGCGTTACTCTTTCCGAAGAGATTAATATTAACACCACCAGCGCTACTACTACCACCACCACCACGGATATCACATTTACACAAACCACCGTCTTGTTTGGGTCAGGAGGTAATGGTCGCAGTGGTGGTGGTGGTGGTGGTGGGCCTACGTATGCTGCTCCTTCGTTTTCGCCTCCTCCTCCTCCTCCTCCTCCTCCTCACCCTCTGCAGTTCATACAGCCAAATGCGACATCGTCCAGTACGACCGTCACTACAACCATTACTGTATTGACTATCACCACCGAGGTCACTCCTACCACGAATACGGTCACAACCACGACTACTACGAGCACGAGTGCTAGTTTTATTTCACTGCTACTACGACTATCACTACTACCACGACTACGACTACGACTACCACGGCTACCACCACACGATTACGACTACGTCTGCGCTTACTTAATCACTACAGGAACTAGCACCACCACCACATCAACTACACAACTATTACCATTCCTAGTCCCCCAGTATTACCTCAACCCTGTCTAGGTGAGTGGGCGATTGTGGTGGCCGTGATGGTGGTGGTGGCAGTCGCAGCAGTGGCAATAGTTGTACCAGTGGAAACCGCAAAAGTAGCAGTAGAAATCGTAGTCGTAGCCGTAGCGTTAAAGTGCTGAAGTAATGCTGATAATGACCGTAGCAGAAAGACGCCTAGCAGGAAGGTCTGGTAGAGAAAGGGATGGGCAGGAGAGGCACGAGCGCCAAGACCGCCACCCCCTGTCAAACACAGAGAGGTCGTGGACTTGTCTGAACTCAATGGGAGTTGCGCTGATTCAGAGAGTGTCCATTGGAATTGAGAAGGAGCCCCATAGAATTCAACTGGACTTGAACAGACCCGAAACTTATAGCATTTAGATTACATGCGAATATGTACTCAATCCGAGCTCAAAATATGGTCCAGGCCTTAAGGTTTTCCATTGGAGCTAAACCAACCGGTCACAAGGAATTCAACGGGAACGGAGCAGACCTTTGGATCATATGATTTCAGATGATAGAAATTGGATTCGAATGCGAATCCAATAGGAATCCAAGAGGACTGGAGAGAGAACAGATTCGGAGGATTCCATTTGGATTTGAATTGGAACCCGAATAGGAGCTCGATAAGGATTGAGCAGACCCCAGAGTCAGACCGATTTGAGTTCAATTGAGCGAGAAGAACCCATAGAACTTCAACAGGATCGGGGTATGCCCCAGGTTCAGAGGACTTCGATCGAACCTGACCTGGACGTGTTGAGACTTCGATGATGAAATTTCAAGACATAAATCAGCAAGACAACCTTCCGAGCTTTCGAAAAGGAATCTCCAAGAACGCAGGAAACACTTTCGAAGAGGGAATCTCCAAGAGCGCAAAAACCACACATCGCTAAATTGAAGCATGTGTTCCCTCCACCCCCGCCCCCCTCCGCCCCCCCTCCGTCCCCACTTCGTTCCCCGAGTTCGCAGGGCTCCCGAGGATCCGCCGCCGCAGAGCTGTCTGGCCGTCCTGGTCTCCGGCAGCGCCGAGAGCTTGGTGCTGGCCCCCCTGCTCTCCAGCGTGGTCCGGGCGAACGCTAGGGCCGGCCTCCGCGTCGACGTCTTTTTTGGCCTCACGGCGCCCGCGAAGGCTGACGGCGAGCATATTCGGACGGGGCGGAGGAGGAGGAGGAGGAGGAGGAGGAGGAGGAGGAGGAGGAGTCGGGCGGGGGGAGGGGCTAGGACGAGGATAATCCCGTCCCAGAGCGTTCCAGAACGCTCTCAGAGCGTTCCAGAACGCTCTGAGAAGGCCGTGGCGCCCCAGACATCCTCCAGGGGCGCCAGACCTCAGAGGGTCTCGGTGTATATTCACCCGATGGTGTCCTAGTCTTGATTTCGTCGGTCAAGACGGGCGGCTCAGCGTGTCGTTCCGCCGGTTACGGCCACAACGTTTCGGCGAGACACGGTGTCCACTTCCCCATCTCCATGCGTCCACGTCCCAAGCCTTTCCGAGCCTCCCGCCGTGCGGAGCGGAGCGACACGCTATCCGCGCGCAGGGGATAGCGTGGCAAGCAAAAGCTCCCGACCGTCACTGCTTGAGGTCGCCCGAGGTGTCGCGAAGGTGTGCCGCGCGTCGCGCGTCGCGTGGGACGGAGAGCTGCCCTTCTCCGCAGGACGGCACTGAGGCGCGAAGGCAAACGCGCCTCGTGGCGCGCGCGATGGGATGGGGCGGGCGCCTGCAGACGCTGCCCGCCCTTTTTCAGGAGCGAAAGATTGACGTGCACGTACATGAATCCACGCTGGTTTCGAGAGTACGCATTGCCCGAAAGTTCGTATCACGCGGCCGGTCTCGCAGATCGAGGGGCCGTGTTCATGTACATAGCTGGGCGCGTACGTCCTTTGTGGGCTCCCCACTGTTGGCGTGCCACCAAGAAGGGGAAGCGGGAGGGGGCCGTGGACCCGAAGATGTCCCAGTTCTTGCAGAACTTCGACGTCGCGAAGCTGAGGGATTTCGTCTGCCAGCTCGCCGAGCAGCAGGGCGCATCCCACTGCACGGTCGAGCTGGAGAGCGAGGAGGCGGCGCACGCGCCCAAGAACGTGGCGCGCCAGAGCATCATGACCCACTACCAGAACAGCACCGAGAAGCGCACTGGCGCGATCGCCAGATGGCGTTCGCTGTCTCGCCTGCTGGCCAGCGCGCGCACCCACGAGGTCGAAGCGGAGTACGACGCCGTCGTGATCGCGCGGGCCGACACCTACTGGATGGCCCCGGTCTCCGTCAACGTCGAGGACTTCCAGATGGACTCCCTGCAGGCCTCCGTGCGTGATCTGTCCATCATGGCCCCTTTGATCGGAGGAGGAGGAGGAGGAGGAGGAGGAGGAGGAGGCGGAGGAGGAGGAGGAGGAGGAGGGGGTGAGCAGGAGCAGGAGCAGGAGGGGGAGAGGGGGGAAGGAAGGATTAGAGGTTGGAGTTTGAGGATTTGAGGGCTCGAAGCTGGAGGAAGGTCGGGTGGCTGGCTGCTCCTCGACCCCCTCTGGGAGCGCGGGAGCGCCGCCAGCGCGGGCGCCCGTGGGCGCCGCGCGGTCGCTCTCGAGGCCTGCGTCGGCCCGTCCGGGGGAGGGGCTCCGTGCAGGTCTCGGTGGCCCCCTGCCTTGACGACACCGGCATCAACGACAAGGCCATGGTCCTGGGGAGGGAGGCGGCCGACGTGATGCTGAGCGCGTACGACAGGTGTCAAGCAGTGGCGAAGCGTCTTGGCTCGCCACGCAGGCCCACCACAGGATGTTCTAATAACCTTTTGTGGCCTGCGCGAAATTTTCTCAGATCATGTCTGGCTGAGACTGTCTTGTTGTAGCACATCGGGATTATGTTCTAAGAACCTTGTTTTTGTTATTAGAACAGTTTGGGGTTCTGAGAGCGTGTCGCGGTAGGCCTCCTACAGGAATGCCGGGACGGTCGGTCCCTGCTCAAAGGTGGCAGAGCGGCGACGAGCGGCTGAGCGGGAGCCGCACTGCCGAGGAGGTGCGCGGGGAGACCGGCAACGTGTGTACGGCGGAAGCCCCTGCCAAGAAACACCCTGCTTGCCTACAGGGTAACCTGGGTCATCCTGGGTTTTGATGTTGCTGCTATGGGAAGCGTGACGCTCCCACACGATAAGTCATTGGATGTCCTGGGGTCTCAGGGTTGGGCTTCTTGTGGGAGGTTTCTTCTGGTCGAGCTCCTGCTTTAGGCGCAGAAGGCATTCGAGCAAGGGCCTTGCCCTTCGAGATTCAAGGCAGCTGGCATCTCTTCCTCGGAGGATCGAGGATCGAGAGGGCCGAGAGCATCGAAGGGTTGAGATGATCGGGAGGCTCTTCCTCGAGAGAGGATGTTGCACTTCGAGGATCGAAGAAGCCGGCATCCCTTCATCGGGGGAAGGCGGCGAAGTAAAACGAGGCCGTCTCCGCCGGCGGAAGCCGGCGGAATCAAACGACACGCCCCCAAGAGATGGCCACATGTTTGGGTTCAGGGCTTGCGGCGCCCGCCACGTGTCTGCCACAGCTCTCTACGATTAAACGGTATGAATCCTGCTCTCCTCTCTCCCGTGGTGGCGTCCGGGGATTTTTCGGCCCCCCTCCGCGTACGGTTTTTTACACACAGGATTCCTGGGAGTTGGGTTTTCGCTTAGGTTTTTGCTCAAAATGCCGCTCTCGCTCAAGAGCTGGCCTCATTTTCGGACTACCGCTCGTTCCGAATCGTGCTCCCGCTGAATCGCTGGCGTCTTTATTTCCAGCGCCATGCCACAGCATGGTTTTCTGTCCTTCCAAGTAGGCCCCACAATCTAAAAGATGGCCTCCCTAAGAAACCATCGGAAGTGATGACACATGCGGTGCCGATTCTTTGGTTTCTTGGGCCGCCCCCCCGCCCACACTTCGGGGCGTCGCCACGCCATGCTATGTCAGGCTACGCGTCGTCATTTCCGCGCTTCCGCGCTTGAGTTTTTGTTCACCATGCTGCTCTCGTTCAAGAGCTGGCCTTCTGTTCGGGCTACCGCTCGTTCCGAATCGTGCTCCCGCTGCAGCGCTGGCGACATTATTTCTAGCGCCATGCCACGGCATGGTTCTCGGTCCTTCCAAATAGGCCCCAATCTAAAAAATGGCCTCCCTAAGAAACCATTGGAAGTGATTCCACAGTCGGTGTCGATTTGTTGATTTGTCGGGCCGCAGAAGCCGCCCTCCCACTTTGGGGCGTCGCCACGCCATGGTATGTCAGGCTACGCGTCCTCATGTCCGCGCTTCCGCGCTTGGTTTTTTGTTCAAAGTGTTGCTCTCGCGGAAGCGCTGGCCTCATTTTCGGGCTACCGCTCGTTCCGAAACGTGCTCCCGCTGCAGCGCTGGCCTCATTTCCGCTCGTTCCGAATCGTGCTCCCGCTGAATCGCTGGCGTCATGATAGCCAGTGCCATGCCACAGCATGGTTTTCTGTCCTTCCAAGTAGGCCCCACAATCTAAAAAATGGCCCCCCTAAGAAACCATCGGAAGTGATTACACAGTCGGTGTCGATTCGTTGATGTCTTGGGCCGCAGAAGCCCCCCTCCCACTTTGGGGCGTCGCCACGCCATGGTATGTCAGGCTACGCGTTCATCTTCAACGCCATGCTATGCCATGTTATGCTATGCCATGCTACGACATCCGATTGTGCGAATAAAGAGCAGATCTACGCCATGGTAAGGGATGGGAGGGAGGGGTAGGACGTCAGATATGACGCAAGCGCACCTAGCTTGCCTCCCCCCCTCCCCAGCCGTCCCCGCTGCGTCGCGAAGCCTTTCCTCTTCAGGCTGTCCCTGCGCAGGTCCTGTTCCGCATCGCCTCCCAGGCTGGACTCCGGATAACCCCCCAGCCCATGTACGCGGAGTCGGCGTCGTTCACGCAGACCGGGCTGCCGCCCCAGGGGAGATCATCCGGCCCGTGGCCCGGCAGTGGTCCGACCTGCCCGCCGATCGGGCACCAGGGCGGTCGATCGGGCCCCCGGTCGGCGAGATGGCACCCCCGCGCTTCGGTGTCGGGATCTCGGCATTTGGTCGAGGATGTCCGCCCTGGAGTCGGGTCGGGTGTTGCTAGAAGCACCCCTGGCCCAAGGTACCCCCAGGATTCTCGGGGTGGCCCAGACGGCCTTCAGGGCACCCCTCGCAGGGCCCAGAGGGCCCACGGGCCCCAGAACGGAGCGACAAGCTGGAGGCACCTTGGGCCAGGGGTACTTCTAGCAACACCCGATCGGGGGGGGTGGTGTGGGGGGGGGGGGGGGGCGGCGGGCGCATTCTACGCGAGCCAGACGCAGGACCGGCTGGGTCACAGGTGCGATCGCCAGCGGCATACTTCGACCAGGGTCGGCAATGCGCAGATGGGGGGTGGGGAGAGGGGGGCAGGCTTCTTAGAAGCACCCCTGCCCCTGCCTCTTAGAAGGCGCGGGCCCTGTCTATGGATGTAGGGCCGGCGCCCTCTGAGAAGGAGCCTCCCCCCAAGAATCCTTCCCCCCTCCCCCCTACCCTCCCCTTATGCGTGCCGCCAAGGGTCAATTCGACCAGGGGGGGGGTCCGAGGCTGCCACGAGATGCGAACAGCCTGTTCCAGAGCGTCCCAGAGCACTCTCGGAGCACTCCAGAGCGGCTCTGGAACGGCCGCGGCACGTCCTCAAGACTTGCCGATGCCTCTGTCCTTTTACATCTGGGCCTGCCCGCCCTCCCTCTTCTTGCACGGTCTCACCAGCCAGTGCTAGTATGGTGGAGTCCCCATTCCCATCAGTTGGGATGCTGGCAGTTCTTTCGTCATCGGGGCTCTTTCACAGAAAAAATACGTCCGCGCCTGCTGCCTCTCAGAGATGAGACGAGTTGTCCATGCCCGACTCTGTCCGCACCGTGCCCTCAGGGACTCCTTGGGTCGGCGCTGCGAGCCCCCTCCCACGCACCCCGTCCCCGGCGCGCGAAGCGCGCTGGAGGTACCGCGTGTGGGCAGGGGTCCAGCGCCTAAACAAGAAATCCGCACGGACCGCCCCAAGTGGTGCGCACATGTGGCTGTTTAGTCGTCCACTCCTGCCTCGGCTCTGAGGCTCCCGTGCTTCCAGGAGACATCCTTCGACCTGAGCAGGCAGCGCTACGAGCAGTGTTTCGTCGAGAGCGCGGGGGACGCGCCGGTCTCCGAGTTCTTCGCAACTTTCGGCTGCGAGGTCAGGAGCCCTAGCTTCTCAGACCTCATCATCGTAAGCAGCATCATCATCACCATCATTGTCACCATCATCAGCATCATCATCCTCACCATCATCCTCTTCATCATCCTCTTCATCATCAGCAGCAGCAGAAGCAGCAGCATATCATCACCACAATCTTCATCACCACCACCACCACCATCATCATCATCATCATCATCATCATCATCAGCATCATCATCATCATCATCCGCCGTCCCACTCCTCATCACCATCCTCATCCATCCCCCTTCACCTCCTCCTCATCATCATCAGCATCATTCCGCAACCATTTTGGCTCAAGCCAACTTCACGTTAAGACGCAGCCCCACACGCGCTGCTGCACGCCCCAAGCATGTATCCTGGTTGCGATGTCTGCCGCTGTATCTGAGTGTGACTTTCTGCATGGTGCACCGCCGCAGTGGGACTAAGCTTGCCGTGCGACGCGCCCGCGCCATCGAGCGTGGATTTCTACAACCTGTTCCTCTCGGAGCTCGCCATGTAGCCGTCCCTCAGCAGGTGGCGCCAAATGCATGTCGCGTTCTTCGCGGGTTCAGCCTTCATCATGAGCTTCAACAGCTTTCAGCCCAGCGCTCGCACTCGTTACGTCAGGTCATCCTCGCCGCCAAGGAGCAGCTCAGCGACTCAGAATTCAAGGGGTACCTCCGCGAAAACACGAACTACGGCAAGGCCAAGCACCGCCTACCCCTGCATGCGGATCCTGCGGTTGCTGATTCACCAGCCGCGCGCACGCTGCAGTTGGCTGATCTGCTGCCGCCGCCCAGCACACTCCGGGGAGGTCCTCCGCACCAGCCACACGTTCTACTACGACCCGCCGCTCATCCACTACTTGCTCGTCCGCCGATCGTCTCCTTGGGCGTCTGCATGAACGACGACCTGCACCGCGTCGCCAACTTCATCCAACGGCTACGGGCCCCAGGGGAAGCTCGAGGAAGCGTTCCCAGTCCTATGCTGCATGGTGCTGGTCCTCTTCCGCCGCTCGGTGAAGCTGTCCGCGTATTTGAAGATCGTGCTGTTACTGTAAGGCAGGGTGCTGGTCCTCTTCCGCCGCCTGGTCAATCGGACCGCGAATTTGAAGAACGTGCTGTTGCGGGCGGCTCACATGAATTGCATGTCCAACCTGTTCGCGTTGCCGAAGTGCCTGCTGTCGAGTGTGGACCTGATGGCGGCGACCGTCGTCCTACTGGCGATCCTGCCCCTCTGGCTGGCCTGTCGTTTCCTGAAGAACGTGAGCCTGTTGTTGGGGTTCCCCCTGACGCTGCTGCTCGTGCCGGCCCTCATCGGGACAAGGCTCCTGCCGAAGTTGTCCCGCCACTGCTCCTCTTCACGCACCAGAAGATGCTGCCGACGTGGGCGCACATCCTCGTGTCCATGTCCTTCCTGGCCCGCATGGCGCCGCCGCTGATGTTACAGAAGCTGAACGCCGCCTGGTAGTCCTGCTGGCCGACTCGGAGCAGATCACCAACCACACCACGTATTCGGAGGCTGAGAAGCTCATGCAGCACGGGGCCGCATGGGTTCAGGTCGTAGAAACGCGGCGCCGCCTGCTATACGACACGTTCAACCTCCAGCTTTGGCAATATCATGATACCCCGTCCGACTCGGACGTGAGTTGCGAATCTCTGCACGACGATACCTTGGTTGAAGAAGTGGCTGACGCCGCCCTTCCCGAACAAGATTCTCCTGAAGCTGATCATGGAGCCGCTGCCGCTGCTCGCCCAGCCCACGTTCTGCATGTTGATGCTTGCGACGACTATCCCGAAGGCGATTGGCATGAATGGGCTCTACCTGGTGCTCCGTACCGTCGCTGTTCGGCCGACGCCGACCTTCCCGAACAAGCTCTTCCTGATGCTGATTCGTTTCTGCATGCTGCGGCTGGCGACGGGCACGGTTGGACGGTTCCTGGCGCGCTGCACCTTCGCCGTTCGGACCTCCTCCAGCTTCGATGCTGCTGCTCGTCTCTCAATGGCCTGGCAGGCGAATTTGCATGCCCCACTTCGGAGCTTCCACATGCTGATTGTGCCGTTCTGCCGCTCGGAGTTGCGGATGATGCGCATGACGCTGAGGCACCCACCGCCCGTCATTGTAGCCCAGTCCCCCATCCTTGGCACGCTCCATCCCGTTCCTCGCCGCTTCCTCCCATGTGCCCTTCGCCCCCCGCCCTTCCCACCATCCCTGCGTTTCCCTCGTTCCCGACTGCAGCTCATGACTTACGTCCCTCCGCGCACCGCGTATGGCCCCATGCTGGCGGCCAGAGCGTCGAGCGTACAAAGTGCATCCTGAGGTAGGCGTTGCGGCAACGGGCAGGGAGCGAGGCGAACTTTGCCCTCTTCTCGCGTCTTGCCCGCTTGCCCTCGTCTCTCTTTGAGCACGTGCACTCACCATCAGCATCATCAGCATAATCCTCATCACCCTCAGCAGCAACATCATCATTCCTATCCTCCCGCTCCTCCTTCTGTTCCTTCTCCTCTCCTCCTCCTCCACCTCCTCCTCCTCGTCGCATTTCTGATCATCCCGATCCTTCTCTCTGACTCCTCCTTCTCCTCCTCCCCCGATTCCTTCTTTGAACATGTTCAAATTAGACTGTGATGGGCTTCATGAACCCCTTTGGTCCCTCAATGCCGATATGCTATCCTCCATGTTGCTTAACGACTGCACTACGGCTGCTGGACACATCGACGTTGCACGACAGGCGAGGATCCAGGCTCTAATGAGGTCGTTGTCATTGAAGCGACGCAAGCTTGCCACGTTCGCCATTGGAGACCCTATTGATCCTTCCCCGCCGTCGATTGAGCAGTTTGCGCGAAATTTGGCCGAGTATTGGAGCGAGGTGCATCACTTCCCTGGGCGTTCTCCCCACCCTGTACCGAATGCGCTTGCTGATTTTGCTAGAGAATCTCAACACGTTTCAAGTGGTAGCTCGTGGGAGCTGGAGGAGTTTGAGCTTCGGTTTGTTATCATGAACCGTAAGGACTCTGCCACGGGCTCCGATAGGATTCCTTACAGCGGTTGGAAAATTGTGGTCTTGTGGTCCAGCACTGTCTCTATAAGGCCTATGTTTCTTTTCTTCGTGGCCATATTCCTCCCGTTGGGTTTAGCAACGGCGTGCTTGTTTTTATTCCCAAGGTTGACGTTTCCGACGGCGAAGCTAAATTTATCTTGGAGCCTGAGCAAACCCGCAATCTAAACTTTCAGCAGATCGGATAACAAGCTCTTGTCGGCGGCCCTTGCCGTCCCCTTCCAGATTCAGACCCCGTATGCGATCGCGTCGTGCCAGCGGGGTTTCATTCGTGGTCGCAATCTCCTGAACAGCGCTGCCGAATTGGAGTCTTGGGTTGTTGAATGGGCTTGTTTTCGTGGGATGGGGTTTCCTGGCATGATGTTCCTGGATATCGCGCCGGCGTTCCCGAGCGTCCTGCATGGGTGGATCTTGCATGTGTGTTCAGGGGCTCGCGGTGACACATCATGTCGTGCAGGCGGCCCGCTCGTTATACCATAACATATATGTACCCGCTGCTCTATGTAGCTATACATTGCTTGGCTATCATATCTTTCTTCGGATGAACCAAGGATGCCCACCCTCGGCTTTGATATTTGTTTTACTATTCGCTCCCGTGGTTCGTGGTCTACGTCGGCGCCTTGAAGGGCACCCAGCTTACTCTCTCGCGTGTGCTGACGAAATCGGCATTGCGACTGGTGATATCTGGAAATCCATTCCCGTTGTTCTTGATTGGACGCGTAGTACCAATTCAGTTACGGGTCTCAAGTTGAACACCACCAAAAGCTGGATTGTGATCGCGAAGGACGGCAACCCCGACATTGTCTCTGGCATCTTAGCTGCATTGGGCACTCCTGTCTGTGAGTTTCGTGTGGGTACCATTGCTAAGTATCTCGTTTTTTTCTTGGCAGCGATGTTATTGACGTTTTTTGGAGAGCCCCATGTTAGAAATTACTTGAGAGAGTTGCTCATATCCAATTCTTGAAAATTTCGATGATTTAGAATACTCGCGCCTAGAATTGTTTGGCATAGCCGGCCTCATCTCGTATCAGCCAGTTCTATAAGATCAACGCCCGTGTCGCCACGGCCGGGCACACTGCCCAGCAAATATTGACGGCCGCCCTTCGGCATGCTATTGCCACGTCTCTCCACAAGAACCTGGACCAGTTCGGCATCGATGCAGTTCCGCGTGACATCACTTGTGGGAATCAGGCTGCTCCTTATCGCGCTGCTGCTCGCAGCTCTGTGTTTTCGGATCTTTCAGTTCGGTTCCATCATATTGAGCACTATGATGTTGACGTTATTGTCGTGCTTCGTACGTTTCAGTGGAGGAACAATTTCGTTACGTTCACTTGGTTGGACAGTTATCGCAGGCTGACCGCCATAGTTCCCCATCTTGGTGACGAGGACACCATTGATGTTCAGAGGAAAATGTTCTGGGTTTTGAGGCCTCGGCGCGAGGTCCCTTCCGTGGCTCTTCTCTTGGGGCATCGTATTCGGTACTTCTGGCCGGATGTCCCTCCCGAGGTTCCTGATGTTGTCGGTTAAGCACGCTGGCCTCTTATGTGGCCGTGTCGCACAGCAAGACTATGTGGAATGCGCGGCCTACTACAAGGCGGCTCCGTCAAGGGACCCTTTCGTGTCCTTTCGGGTGCAAGGCGCTATTTGGTGATGCTGTTGACCACTACCTACACTGTCCTGCTGTTATGAGTCTCCTCCCGAGTGTGCTGCCTCAGTTGCCTGCGTGCTATAGCGTGCGTACCAGACTTGAACATATGTTTGGGATTTTTGGGACCCCCCTCTCCAGTCAGGGCCTTATTTCTGCTGTCCTCGTACACGATATCCTTCTCAGCTCATAGAAGTTTTTAGGAATGCAGGATGGGTACGGTCCTGAGTGCTTGTACGCTCTGTTCAGAGCGCGTGCGCGTGTGCTGGCCCGTCGCAGAGCGGGCATCCGTTTCCTTCTGAAACATCGACGGCCTCAGCCCCCCGATGGGCTTCATCCCGCAGGTAGGCCAGCGCCCACCACCGCGGGGGACTGAACTCGTTTGCCCTCTTCTCGTTCTTGCTTGCTCTTGTCCGCCTGCCTTTTTCTCCTTGCTATGCCCGTGCGCTCCTCCTCCGATTCCTCCTCCACCCGCTTTCCTCAGAAAGAGATGCTCCCGTCCTCGTCGTACAACTAGACGCGTCGAGAGGGTGGGCCCGGCGCTTCGCCCTAGTCTTCCTCACCGCTCATGAGATTGCAGCGTAGATCAATCCAACGGCTGCACGGGTGGAATGCAGACATATTCGGGGCTATTCCGTGAGCATTCGACTACCCATTGGTGCTGTTTTTGGTTAAAGATGCGTGTGAAGGGCGGCCTTTTCCTCTTCAACATGGGATCTCGCATGTCCCATCGTCGAATGAATGCCCGTGGACTTTAGAAAAGTTAAATGGGACGCAGGAGTGTATTGCAGTCGTTGATGCGTCCTGCGCTTACTTTGCTAATCCTCATCGCGTTCCTCCTCCTCCTCCTCCTCCGCTGTCTCCTCCCCCCAAACTCTTCCCCCGCCATCCAGGGGTTCAAGGGTCGAAACACACAATAAATCGAGGTAGCTTCGACTCAACTAGGTAATGTTGCTACGACTCGGTACACGTGCCGTGTCTGCCGCGCTGTGTTTTGACGTGCCCGCATGCCGTGTCGTGGTGTGCCGTGCCACATTGGTTTTGGCTATTCGCACAAATTGCCGTGTTGCGCCCGCGTGGCATTCCGTGCTCGCGTGCCGTGGCGTAGTGTCTCTGGTTCAGGGGATGATTACAACTTGTTACGCAGTGCCCGCGTGCCGTGCAGTGCCGTGTTCGGTATCGACGAGGATGCGGCACAGTTGCCGCGCCGTGCCCCCATGCCGTGACGTGCCGCGTTTGGAATCGAGAAAGCCTCAAGGTGGCCGTGCCGAGCTTGGTTTCGGGAGTGCGAAGCGCTGTCGTGCAGTACAGCGTTTGGTTTCGAAGGTGCGACAAAACTGCCGTGCCGTGCACGCGTGCCGTGCCACACCTTGCCGTGCTGGGTTTCGGGCATGCGGACCAGTTGCCGTGCCGTGCCCCGCGCCGTGGTGTGCCGTGCTTGGCCTCGTGAGCGCGGACACTTCATAGTGCGTCACCGTTCCGTGCCATGTCCGCACGGTGCCCCGTGTCGCGCTTGGCCTGGGACTGCGAACAAGGGCAAACAGGTGCAGTGACGTGCCGTGCCCGCGACTCGCGCTTGGCTCCGGGGGTGCAGCAGAGCTGCCACGCCGTGCCCCCCTTGCCGTGGCGTGCCGTACCCGCGCGCCGTGCCGCGCCGTGCTGCGCAGGGTGCCGAGGGGGCGGCGGAGTTGCCGTGCCGTGCTCGGCCCCCGTGCCGCGCGCGGTCGCAAGAACTGTCGCTGAAGAGTTGCCGTGCCGTGCCGTGTCCGCGCGTCGAGCCGTGCCCGCGCCCGTGTTCGGGTGCGCGGCACGGGTGCCGTCACGAGCCGTGCCCGCATGCCGTGCCGTGCCGTGTCTGACTTCGGGGGCGCGGAAGAAAAGGCGAACGGGCCGTGCCCGCGTGCCGTGGCGCGTTTGCTTTCCAAGGGGGGGGCAGAGCAGTTGCCGTGCCGTGCTTGGTTTCGAGGTTGCGAAATTGCTGCTGTTGCCGTGCCCGCGTGCTGTGCCGTGCCCGGCCGCGCTGTGTTTCGAGAGTGCGGAGAGTTGTGGTGCCGTGCCGTGCCCGCATGCCGCTTCGTGTTGTGATTTGGCTTCGGGAATGGGAACAGTTCTCTCGTCGTGCGGTGCCGTGTTTGGCTTCCGGAATGCGGGAACGGTATTGTGCCGTGCCGTGCCGACCATGTGTCCTATCATGCAGTGTTGGTGTTCAGGGTTTCTGTATGTCGGTGCAATCAAAAGGTTCCAACAGCTGTAAGGATAGATGGTGGTTTCTTTTCAAAGTGTGGTAATCGCCCCAGCGCCGCGCACATTCGCAGTACAAGTTTTCAACAGCTGCGAGGGTTGTAGGTGGCCCGTTTTCAAATGTGCCTGTTGCCTTCATCCGTCCTAACGGTTTCAGCGTTTACAAAGATGGCGGGCGGTTCTGTTTCAAAGTCGGGTTATCGCTTTAGAAATCTTCAGATGTGTTGCCAGACTTGCAGCGTTCTGTAACATCTACAGGGGTGGGGTGGCTGCTCCTTCTCAAGAGCTGGCTCTCCTTGAAACGCTTCTCGAGAGTACGACCTGGCGTACACGCTTGAACGGCACGCGTGGTGATGGGGGCCCGCTCCGTGTTCAAAGCCGAGTTGCCGCGAGTCTGATACTTGAGCTGTCCGATCGTGTGCGGCCGCACTCTCGACAGCTAGAAGAGTGTCGGACGCGTCTTTGTTCGAGACGGGGCCATCGCCCGCATGGCAGGCCCGTGAAGCGTGCTCGCCTGCAAAGGGGGCCGCAGGGAAAAGAACTGCCTGCCGGGACTCATCGCGGGGGGGGGAATTGGGGTAGGAGGGTAGATTGCAGCATCGTTGATGATTCCTGGTTTTTCTCTGGTCCTCCTCCTCATCCACCTCTCCTTCATCCTCCATCTCCTCCCCCTCGGGGAGCCTGGAGAGGGGCAAAATCGCTCGAGCATCATTATTCTCTCATCTCAAACCTCGAGGTCTATTGCCCCCTCCCTCCTCGTCATCCTCATCATCTCCCGAGTTGAAACGTCCAGTCTCGATCCTCGAGCCTCGATTCCTCTACTCCCTCCTCCTCGTCTCCCCTCCCTTCCTCCTCTTATCTCCTCCGTCCTCCTCGTCCTCCTCCTCCTCCTCGTCCTCCTCCTCTTCCTCATTATCCTCCTCCTCCACCTCCACCTCCTCCTCCTTCTCATGATCCGCCTGCTGATGACCTGGGATGTGTACTGGCCCAACTTCAAGATACCGCTGGCCTACA
>CAUYUJ010001225.1:1360543-1378043 GCA_963575745.1 Prorocentrum cordatum
GCAGCGTCACCACCACCACACCCCTCCTCATCATCTTCTCCCTCCACCTCCCTCATTCTCCTCATCGTTGTCCTTATCATCCTGCTCCGTTTCCTACTGCGTGTTGCGTTGTACAGACACGAGCTTGTACCGCAAACAAATTGAGTGTTGAGTGTTCTACTCATCCTCACGTCCTCACCATCCTCATGGTACTGTTCATGAGCTGGTCATCCTCGTCATCCTCTCTTTTTTCCTCAGTTCTTTCCCCCTCGACTCAACACATGCATCCTTCTCCTCCTTCTCCTCGCCATACTCATGCTCCTGGTCCTCTTCCGCCGCCTCATGTTCATCCTCCTCCTCATCCTCCTGCTGATGCTCTCCGTACTCCTCCTCCTCCCCGAGTCTCATCAGGGCAATCTCACCCCTGAGGCTGCATCATGGAGTTTGGGTGGGGAGTGGTAGGGGGAGGCGAGTGGGCGGGTGCGGAGGGCAGCTAGGCGCGCTCTTGCCATATCTGCCATCCTACCCCTCCCACTCATCCCTTCCCACTTCGCCGAGTATTCCTCTTTCTGCGGGCGCGTGTCATAGCGGACCTGGAGCTCCAAAATGACCCCTATCGTATCATGCGCAGTCGGAGAAGGGCAATTGCGTACTTTGGAGGAGAGGGAGGAGGAAGAGGAGGAGGAAGAGGAGGAGGAGGAGGAGGTGGTGGATGAGCAGGAGCAGTAGCATGACGAAACCGAAGCGGCTGAGGAAGGGATGCGGACGCGAACGAACAGTTGCAGCAGCAGGAGCTGCAGTGGAAGGATCGGAAGGAACAGGAAAACCAGGGGAAGGCGGAGGAGAGGGAAGGAGTGGGGCGACAACGCTGAGGAAGGACTCAGGTCCGGAAAAGAGGCCGACGCTAGGGCGAGACCACTCTGAACGACGGGAGCAAAGCGTCGATCTTAAAGTGGGGCCCAAGCTGGAGCTGGAGCACCAGTTTGAAACACCGAGACCGTTCCGAATATAAAAAAAAACATAGGAAAGACCAACTAATGAAATCCTGAATGTAATGGGACATCTTCCAGACAGGTTCGGGGGGGAAGGAAGAGTAGTATTCATATTAAGTAATTGTAGACGGGAAAGGTGGAGTGGGAGGAGGAGGGGTTGGAGGAGTTGAGTTAGAAGGAGGAGGAGCAGAAGCAGCAGTTGGATGAAAAATGGGAGAGGAGAGCCTCCTGAGCCCCCAATGAATTCCAACGGCTTGCTGTGCCACTCGGCCCGTTCAGCTGGCACGTGGTCATAGGTTCTATGTTTTGAGTATGCGCGCGAAGGTAGTGCGGTCTTTGACCTCAGTTACGGTGTGATCTCATAGGAAGAGGAGGAGGAAGAAGAAGAGGAGGATGAGGAGGAGGGTGGGGCGGGGGGCGGGACCAGGTCGTGGATCGATCTGAGTGGGCTTCCTTCTCTCCCTCCTGCTTCTCCTGATTGCGGGGACATCGATCTGAGTTGCCTTCTTCCTTCCTATCTTGTGTCTTTCGTTGTGCGGGGCCCGAGGTGCAGAAGCTGCATGATAACGTGGCCCGCCTCGCCTTCCAGGATGAGCGCAAGCCACTCGTCCTCACAGTGGTTGGCGCGGACGAGGTCGAGCAGGCAATCCGCTTAGGAGACATGTCCTCTTCCACAGGAGGTGGAAGAGTGGGAGGAAGCGGAAGGCAGGGAGGATGAGGACGCAGAAAAGAATGAGGAGCGAGTTGGGGCACAAGGAGGAGAAGTGGACGGAGAAGGCGGAGAAGGCGGAGGAGGAGGAGGAGGAGGAGGAGGGAGTGAACGAATGCTTATCTGCATTCGCATTCGCAAACGCTCAAAACTGTTAGGCACACATGCGCGGCATGCCCTGTACAAACAAGATCCCATGGGTGCCCTTAACATCGGTGGGGGCGCGCTCGAGGGAGTAAAAGCCGTCAGATCGATAGTCAGTAAACAAGCTCTGAACAGCCACAGCAAAGAGCAGTTTGCAATCCAACTGGGTCATGCCGCTCTCCCATCCATGCTGCAATTTGCACGTGCGTAGTTGGATTACTGACTGTACTCGCGGAGTGCCCTGCACAGACGATTCCACAAGCTAATTCGTTCACAGCGTGTCGCGCGTGGGTCACAATGCCCACCTCACCATCCAAGACTCACGATCTGCCCAAGGAGGCCGACAGATGTACACTTTCTGCGTGCGTACGGGTCGCTGGGCACGAGACGACTGAGTCGGGGCACCGCCTGTGGAACGGTGGTTTCCTTGCGACATGGTGTCCCAGGGCGTGCGCCGCAATGGCCCAGGCAACCGGATTATCTGCAAGTCGGGGATCCCAAGCCACCCATCTTCAATGGGCACAGTTTGCCGTGAAGATGCGGGTTCCGTAGAAACAGTAAAGCGCTTGCGTCACAATCCCGCCTCCATATGTTCAGCCTGTCTTCGACGAATCGCACGATGCATGCATCATGTTCCAGATTCGTCTTGGAAGCATTGCTCAGCGATTTAAGAAACTTGGCCCCCATGCGCGCAAGCGCACAAGGATTTCTCGCCAGGCCCCGCTCGAGATACTTGCGCGACGCCATCACTTCCCTTGTGTGACAGAGAGCGCGGCAAACCTGGAACCAGCTGCAACGCAGGTCCCACTGCAATGTCAATCACTTCCTGCAACCATACTCTGGCAGCGTCGAAGTTTGACCCACATCTGCTGGCAAAGCATTCCGCCTCTTCCGCACGGTACGCCAACCAGATCTCGATGGGGGAAGTCGAGTTCCATCAGACGTTGTGTTCGCCTAGGTTTGCCTTGGTTTTTCAACAAGAAGATAGCATCACATTTCTTTTTGCAGTCCCTTAACGTCCACGCCACAGCCTCAATAAGCTCAGCCCACGGCTCCTTGGTAAAAACATAAAAACTAGGATGTCATCGGCTTCCAACCTGGGTTACACAACGCCTGCGCCAGGCCAGCCAGGGCGCAATCGGTGAATTGGCACGCGCCGTCACATGGCCAGAGTTGGGCACGCAACTTCTTTAGCGACCCACTTGGGAATATAGTGCGCACAATGTTGTAAAGGGAATCCGTCGTTCTGCAAGCCAGCGTCAAGGATCGCAGCCAGTGGCACTGGCGAACAAACAAGCGGCCTAAAACGAACACGCTCCCTGTCCAGCGGCCTTGGGCGAAATGACGTAAAGCCTACCCACAAGTTGGGGCTTTCATGCTTGTGGTGCCATGTTGCCTTCAGACGATCAAACGGAAGATGGCTACAGTCTGACAACAGGACGACATCACCGATTGCGTCCTTGCACGGCGAGTCGCCAAACGACATATCGATACAGAGATGCAAGCTCTCCACTCGCCCAGCACATGGGGGTAATTGCGAAATTCATGCAACAAGTGATCATGTCCAGGACAATCGATTCCGCTTGAGTTCGCGATTGATACAGGGCAGTACAAACGATACCATCCAGATGCCCGAGATATCAAGCACCTCTTCACCACAAGATCATTACCACGATGCGTTCACTTCCGAAGCGATGGAGTTGAATTGAATTGCCGTCGATGGTTTGAAGCGCGATCGCCCCGTTCAGCTTGGAAGCACGCCTGGCAAGACACCATCCCCTGACATCACCAAGCAGAGCGCACACATGACCATGGATTTGGAGAAACGCCCAGTAACTCTGCCCTGCGCAGGGAGACACCAAGCTGACCGGCGGCATCTGAAAGATGGAGCGGGAGTTGCCCGCCAGATGAGTAATGTTGTTGGCTCTGGTGGTGCACACGGTGAGGTTAACAATCGTAGGTCCGAAACGTTTGTGCTTCTGCCTGGCCAGAACAAAGCGGACGCAAAGGCCACATCGAAGTCCAGACAATGTCACAGGCATGGTAGTGCGTTTGCATCCGCAAGCGTCTGGACAGAAAAGAAGCGCATCACACAGCGTACGACGAGTCGTGCATGAAATGCGTGCGTTCGTGTTCGCCCAAGTAACGGCTCGTTGCGGCAAACATGTGCAGACGTTCCATCGGAGACTAGTTCCTGATAGTCCGAACATTGACTTGTGTTCAATCGGGTTTTCTGCCAAAGGGGATGCCGTGCAAGTGCCACAAGTTTGTTCGCCGGGTGTCCCATATATCACAAGGCAATGCATTCCGCAGCGCCGACGCTACGACTCCACGGAGCCGTATGATTGCTTGAGAAATGGGGTTGTTGGAAGGATTATTTTCGGATTGTTGGAAGCACGGGTTTACGCATGCCCTCCATTATTGTCCAGCGAGGCACAAGACAAGGCGATGACTTCTGATCCGATGAAGACTCTTACCGGCTCTGACGTCAACCTCGTGTTCCCTTCTCTGACATTCAGCTCCTCCGTCCCCCCCTCCTCTCGTGTCCCCTTCTCACACCTGCTGGGCGCCCACTCCACCGGCTCTGACGTCAACCTCGTGGTCCCTGCTCTGACGTTCACCTCCTCCTTCCCCCCCTCCTCTCCGTGTCCCCCTCCCGCACCTGCTGGGCGTCCCCCCCCCGCGATTCGTGAGTGGGTCGGGCCGCCCAGCCTGGATAGGTCGGGCCGTGGATCAGGCAGGGCCCTCCAGAGAGGGCTTCGCCCTGGAACTGGTTCTCTTCGGCAGAAGGCGGCGGAAGCAAAATTCAAGCAGTGGCGAAGCGTCTTGGCTCGCCCATTGACCCACCGAAGAATGCTCTGAGAACCCTCTGTGGTTTGCAAGAACGGTTCTTAGCACATGTCTGGCCGAGACTGTCTTGCTTTTTCGCATCGGGTTTATGTTCTCAGAACATTGCTCTGGTTATGAGAACATCTCTGGTTTCTAAGAACGTTTCGTGGTAGGCTGATGGGAATGCCGGGACGGTCGGTCCCTGTTCAAAAAACGGGCGCGGTTCCACCGGCAGAAGCTCGGTAGAATTCGGTTGAGGTAAAAGACGAGAGGGGTCGTCGCTAGTAGTTATCGTGGTCCTAGGTCGAGTTTTAGGGAAGCCGATGGCACGTCTCGAAGCTGTTGGGGACCTTCTGGAGGTGTCTCGTCGCCACGGCTGGATTCCCGTACAGTTTCTAGTCCAGATGCACCAGGACTTGTCTAGGGATCTTGCTCTAAACAGCAACAAAGGGGTCATGGGAGAATGGGCTCCTGAGTCTTGTTTTGGTTCGTCGTTTTCGGCATCCCATGGCCCTCCCGGGCCCCGGGACCGCAGAACAGAACCTGGAATGAAGCATCTGTCGCAAGGAAATCTTTAGGGGCCAAGACGCGTTCCATAGAGGAGGAGGAGGAGGAGGAGCAGGAGCAGGAGCAGGAGCAGGAGCAGGAGCAGGAGCAGGAGCAGGAGCAGGAGCAGGAGCAGGAGGGAGGAGCAGGAGGGAGGAGCAGGAGCAGGAGAAGCAGGATCAGGAGAGGGAGAAGGAGAAGGAGGAGTAGGGAGTAGGAGGAGAAGGAGTGGGAGTGGGAGCGGGAGGCAAAGAGGGAGGACGCCGGGGAGGAGCGGGGAGGCGGACCCTTGGAGGGGGACTTCCCAAGGCAGTGAGTATGCTCACCGGGCTCCAGAGTCTTGGAGAGGAGGCGCTTGTCCTCACCGTCGGCACCAGCGCGCACATCTGCAAGGCCCTGAAGGATTCCCCGGGGGTGTCTGGCAGCAAGTGCATCGTCGTGCAGCCCACGCAGGAGAGAGCAGAACAAATGCGGGGCGCTACACCTAGACTTGCGAGGGATCGTGTTTTCCAGTCCTGGCGGTTGTTCCTCGATTTTGGCCTGCGGGGGCCGCCTTGGTTCCAGGACCACCACTCATGGATTTGGGGAACAGGTTGTCCCGGGGAGAGGGGACGAGAAGTCTGTGGCTCGTAGGTCTTTTCCAAAAAAGAGGAGGAAGAGAAGAGAAATAGAGGAAGGGGGAGAAGGAGGGGGTCGCACCAGTTCGAGCGGAATATCCGTCTGGGCGCGCGGTATATTCGGTCCCCGCCGCGCCCACCTCTTGTGGCGGGAGGTGCCGCTTATGAGAAGCAGGGGTGGGGATACTACCCTCCCCCTGGCGCGGTCTGTGGGGACCACGACTGGAGAACAAAAACGGGATGTGGTGAAAAGGGTGAGATTCGCTTTTGTTGTACGCCCGCGGACAGAGAGGCACCAGCTTTACACACGCTCTGGCATTCGTGACCTGGCGCCCGCAGTAGTAGAGGCGCTGGGGAATCCACCGCGGCGGCCCAGTCCTAGGGCTATGGCGAAGATGCCAGCAGCTCACGCAGCTCATTCAGAAAATGGAGAGGTCAGCACTGGGTGCCATGCAGCTTATGACCAAGTCTGGTAGCACTCTGATGCAGCGTCGTGCTGCTGGTAGTGCTGGCAGTCCCTCGGTCATGATCAACGAATGACTGGCGGCTGCACGGCGCTGCGTGGCGCGATTCCGCACGGTGGCCTGTATTGGCGTCGGTCGGATACCTACACCCTGGTAGGTGGTGCCGAGGCTGTGAGGCCGTGGTGCCTTCACCCTGGTCTCGTCACCCACAGTTGGGTTGGCAGCACTGGCCGTGCCAACTGCGCCTGGTGGCGAGTGGCTGGGCCGCGCTGGTGTGAGCTGCGCGTTCTTTGGCCGCCTCATCCTCGCCTGGTGGCGGGTGGGTGGGCTGCTTTGGTTTTAGCCTCACACGGTCGGCCTGGCGAAGTGCGTTGCGTTGAGGTTTGGCGCAGGTACTGGCCCACCCGGGGGCCCGGTCCGCGATTCGTCGCCAACCCCGCGCGTGTCTTCACTTCGGTCGTAGGCTCCTGGGGCGGGGACCTGGTGGTCGCCCACTTGCAGAGACGTAGTCGCCTCGTGCCTTTGAGGCAGCGGGGCGGGCCAAGGACGGACGGTGTGGGATGAGCTACGTCCCGTGTAGCTTGCGAGGTAGTCGGCCTGACGCTGAGGCCGGATTCTTGGTGGCTCCCCGCGTCCAGGGGCATCGCGTGCCGCCTTGTTGCACTCCCGCCGTCGTGGTGCGCGTCGTACAATCCAGTCGCATTGTTATACGTGCCGAGTCGCCCCGCGCTCACCTTCGTGGTGTTCAGCGTGTTCGCGATGGCGTTGCCGTGGCTTTCTGTTGGCGGCCTGGCAACCGGGGCGTGGTCCTGGTGGCCACCCGCCTCCAGAGGTATCATCGCCCTGTGCCTTCTCGCGCGCGGGGAGGGCGTGGGCGGGAAAGTAAGGGCTGAGCTGCGTTCCCTGTGGCCGAGCCCCCATGGAACATGCATGGTCGGCGTCCTGGCACCTGGAGCGGGGTCCTGGTGCCCCCCCGCCTCCAGAGGCGTCCCGTGCTGTCCCGTCGCACTTTCAGCGTCGTGGTGCACAGCGTGCTGTCCCGTCGCACTGCCCGCGTCCCGTTCCGTGGTGCGGAGCTTGGCGTCGCGGTGAACGCCGTGATGTTGCCCGTGTATCCTGGGAGGTCGCGTTGCCGTGCCGGCCCTATCTCCACTCCTCCGTCAAGCCCCGGGGGGGCGCCGCGAGGAGCGCAGCTGTCCTCCGCACGGCGCGGGACCGCAAGGTCTCGGACATCGCCTGTAAGGGGGTTTGAGCCAAGGGGTCGCGGTGCCCGAGGGGATCTCCCGCTTTGGCAGGGATTCCGCTGGGAGCACCGCGCAGTTGGCACCCACCCACCAGCCGCGTGGGCGAGCCTGAGAGACCTCCCCAAGGCGTGGCGCGACCAGAACCGCCAAGGAGGGAACGACACCGTCGTCATGCTCGTGATCACGGTGCTGGTCCCAGAAGTGTTGGCAAGAGGCGTGGTGCACGTAGCAGTGTTCGTCTCTCTCGCGGATGTGAGGTAGCTGGTGATGTATCCCGTCGTACAGCTCAACGCCAGGGTGCTCGCTTCCATCGTGCTGCTGGTAGACGGCCTGGCGCCTGGGGCGCGGTCCTGGTGGCCACCGGCCTCCAGGGCGTCATAGCCTCGTACCTTCTCAGTCGCGGGAGGGTCGAGGTAGGGGCCGGCAGGCTCGTCCAGGCGGCCGCCAGGAGAAGGCGCCCGTCCAGACGGCCGCTGTTCACAATGCAATGCTCCTCCCACTCGGTGTAAGGCTGCTGATGCTGGATCCCGTGGCATTGCACGTCGTGGTGGTGCTCCATTCCGTCGTGCTGCACGGTGTCTCGGTGCTGGTCGCGAAGGCGTTGCTGGTAGACGTGCTGCTCAAAACACTACCCATCCCAGTCGTGAGTGTGAGGCTGCTGGTGCCCAGGTGCGCGGGCCCCTGTGGGCTGGCCTGGGACCTCCTTGCGCGGTTCGTCGTGAAAGTTAGGGTGTTGGTGCTGGCTCCCGTCGTACTGTTCGACGCTATGGTGCTCGGCCCCCTCGCGCCGCTCAGAGCCGAGGTGCTGGTGACAGACGTGCTGCTGAAAGACGTGGTGATGCAGGGTCCCGTCATGCTGCTCAGCATCGCGGTACTCGACCCCGTCGCGTTGCTCCGAGTCGAGTGAATCGTCGCAGGCGTGATACTGAAAGACGTGGTGTTCGACGCACGGCTCGTCTGATTCTCGCTCGAAATTGCTGCAGCTGACTCACGTCGTATTAGATGTCGCATTGCTCGACTGCGTCGTGCTACACAGTGTCACGATGGTCCCAGGCGTGGTGGTCCAAGCATGATGCTCGTAGCACTGCTCGTCTCACTCGTAGATGTGGGCGTGCTATTGCTGGGTCTCGTCTCGATGCACAACGTCGTGAGGCTTGATGCCGTCGTACTGCTCAGAGTCGAGGAGTTGGTCTCTGACGCGCTGCTCGAGGACGAGGTGCTCCTCGAACTGCTCGTCTTCCTCGTAGTAAGGCTGTTGGTGCTGTATCCCGTCGATCTGTGCAATGCCGGTGTGCTCAACTCCGTCGCGTTCCTTGGAATCGAAGAACTGGTCACAGCCGCGTTGTCGAAGAAAGTGTTGTTAGCTGCACTGTTCGTCTCGCTGTTCATCTCGCTCGTGAGCGTTAATCTGGGCTGGGGCTTCTCCTGCTGCTCGACGACGTAGTGGTCGATATCGTCGTGCTGCACGGTGTCGCGATGGTCCCAGATGTGCAGCTCGATCACGTGGTACTGATTGCACTGCTCGTCTCACTCTTTGGTATGCGGCTGCTGGAACTGGATCCCATTTAGGTGTGCAACGTCATGGGGCTTGACCCGGGCGTGCTGTGCAGTGCCGAGGTGGTCCCTGACATGTTGCTCGGCGACTTGGTGCTCGCTGCACTACTCGTCTCACTCGTAAGAGTGAGGTTGTTGGTGCTCGACTCTGGCCTGCCGGGCAGTGTCAGATACCTGGTACTGTACGTGGTGCACAGAGACCTGGTGCTCGTAGCAGTGCTCGCCGCAGTCGTGGGCGCGAGCCCTGGTGTGCTGGCCACGACCATGGGGGCAAGGAGGATAAGGAGCGAGCTCGCCCTGGTCAGGTTTTTCAGCGAGTGCGCTGGAGTGGTGCTCTGCAAAGTGTGGTCAAGTGGTTTTAGTGAAACGTACGGGCCGAGGCCAGCTAAGACCGTCGACCGCCCCACGACGGTAGGAGAAGAAAAACCGTGCTGCAGAAAACGCCCAATGTGATGAGCGATCCTGGCACTCCTGTCGCAGCAATGCAGAGAGGGAGGGTTGGGGTCGATGGAGAAGCGGATCCCGCCCGCACAGGCATCACCTTCGCTGTTCGGTGCGTCTTCTGTTTCTCGTTCAGCCGCTCTCCCGGTCAGGCGCTCGTGAGGGCTTGCACCGATGAACTCATGCGGGGCCTCCTCAGCGTCACCCTCAAGGACAGCGGAGAGAAATGAACCGATGGAGGGGTTGCCGTCCGCATCGGCGTTTCCGGAACTTGCGAAGGCGCTCCCGTTGTCGCGGGCCAAGCCCTAGGGTGAGCGTGAGCCTTGTCGGTGCCACAGTCGCTGGTGCGACGGCTAGCATCGGCGGTGCGAGCTCGCCCGCTGGCACGGGCTTCCGCATGTGCGCAGGCGGGCCTGGTGGCTCAGCCGTGTGCCCCGCAGTCGACGAGGCTGACGTCTCTGCTGACCTGGGCCCTGACGCTGACGGAGTGTTACCTCTCACCCGCTTGGCGTCCTCGGTGAAGCTCGGCGTCTGCGGAGAGCGAAGGATCCAACTCGATGCGAACAGGAAAGCAGTGCTGTAGTCAGCAGGATTACCCAGTACTGGTAATGATCCCCCACGCGGCCAATGACAGTGCCGTGTTGGCTGTTCATGGGGCTTTTTGGATGGGCGGAGGCACGGGTGGGGGGACGAGGCCTGTGGTGTCGGGCAGCGCGTTGAACCTTGGTGCCTTTTGCGTTACCTGGCTACCTGGCACGCTGGGGCCCCATGCGTCACAGGGGTCCCGTTCATCGCAGGAGTCCTATTCGTCGCAGCGGCACGCGTCCGCCTCGTCGTAGGGGGGCCATTCGCCGTCCAAGACGTCAGCTCGCGTCTGTGTCAAGAAGGCCTACAGGCCTGTGTTCAGGCTGGCTTGCTCTCCTTGGATGGAGGCGGTTTCTTTTTCGAGCTAGTGGCATTGGTGGGCCAGTGTAACCTGGCTGGTGGCCACGCTGGTCTTCGTGGTTTCAAGGCACAGGACTATGTCCGCGAACCTCTGCTGCTCCGCGTCGAAGCTGCGGAATCGGGCGTCGGTCTGATGGGGGGTCCCCTTGACGCTCAGTCTGGATAGCCAGTCTCCGCCCGAATCTTCGTCGTAGCTCGGTGGCTCCTGACGCTCGGGGGGTTTTGGGGGATGCCGCTGGCGTGTAAGGTCCGTGACTGGCCCTCTTGAGTGAAGACGCGATCGGGACGTCCCAGGCTGGTGCACCGAGGCAGATGAAATGGGCTGTGCTGTGTTCCTGGTGGATGACGGCTGGGGCCATAAAACCCTGGACGGTCACGGTCGGTGCCCGTATTGCGTGTGATGGCAAAAGACAGTTTTATGTCTCGGATCTGGAATGTCCTACACACTTTCACCAGCTCGCTCCTGAGCCACGGCTGGTTGGCATTGCCGGTAAGCGGTTTCGAGGTCGGTTGGATGTTTTTAAGACAAGCTCGTCGTAGGCTGCAGCAGCCCGGTCTGCGCCACCATTGTTTGGAAAGCAGCGGTGCAGGACTCCTGGCGCACGAGAAGGTTCTTTGGAAAGGAGGCGTGGCGGCCCTTGCCTGATGGCTTCCTCGAGCCGAGGTTGGAGAAGGAGGGGGAGAGGAGGATGAGGAGGAACAGGAACAGGAACAGGAACAGGATGAGGGGGAGTCACGACTGCGCTGAGGGACAAATGATCCCCATCCAGAGGCGTTGAGGTTATTTTTGGCCCAGACCCCACTCGGCCCCCATTTCCCCCCTGCCCCCCCCCACCCCCGTTGCCGCAGGTCTCGCAACGTCGGAGCTGATAGCTCAATCGCTGAAAGGCTGAAGGGGGGAGGGGTGGGAGGAGGAGGAGGAGGAGGAGGAAGAAGAGGGTGATGGGCAGGAGGGGTGGAAGAAGGAGGACGAGGAGGAGGAGGAAGATCCGTTTTGAGTTGATTCGGCCACTGCGGCGCTTGAGAGACGACGGGTGAGGAGGGAAGAGGAGGAATTGAAGACGACGACAAATCTGGAGAGAGGGTGAATACGAAGAGGAGAGTGAAGGCGGAGGCAGCATCCGGAGCAGCAGGAGGCGAAGGATTACACAATTGTTCACGCGTTCCTGAGGAAGTCCGCCTCAGCGTGTTCAAGCATGCGATCTTGACCACTGTAGCGCTGGCAGGCCTCACCGACCGCATCATGTACGCCTCTCCCCAGGTAGTCTTACCGGGATTCAAGAATCGTTACCCACATTGATAAGTTAGTTATCCTAATCCGCATCACCATGTTTCCTCCCTGTATTCTTTCATCCCCTCTCTTCCTCTCCCCCTAACCGTCGTCATCGTCATCATCATCACCATCATCATAGCCATTATCATCATCAGCATAGCCGTTATCATCATCAGCATTGCAATCAGCATCATCACCATACCAATCAATATCATCATCATTATCAGCATCATCATCACCATCATCATATCAATCATCATCATCATCATCATCATCATCATCATCATCATCATCATCATCATCATCACCATCATCACCATCATCATCATCAGTATCATCATCAGCATGATCGTCATGATCATCATCATCATCATCATCATCATCAGCATCAGCATCATCATCATGCGACGGGGTTGGTGCCTCCTGCCTCTACATGTGGCCCTCGTAACAGCAAGACCGGCGGGTCCTCGGCGTGCGCGGCCTGCGGCTCGCCGGCCACGAAGGCTGGCCGCGGCGGATGTCTCGTGCAGCGCGAGCCCGCGGACCGTCGGCAACTGGCCGCGCGGAGGGAGGGGTAGGGCAGGGCCCTCCGAGGCAAGGTCCGGCACATAGTGAGCGTGGCTATCCTGAGAACATTGCTTAGGAGGAGGAGTTGGAGGAGGAGGAGGAGGAGGAGGAGGAGGAGGACGAGGAGGAGGAGGAGGAGAGGGAGGAGGAGGAGGAGGGCCACGGGTCGTGAGTGCGTTTAGATCGAGGTGCGCCGGGCTGCCCCATCGTGTCCGCCTCGCACGTCACTAGCCGGGCCGCTTCGAAGGTGGCGGCATTGACAGGTTCATGTCTGGCGATCGCTTTGAAGCACACGCCGCCAGAGGCGTGTGTCGGAGTGCCCAGCTGTGCTTTATGCGATGCAGCCATGCTCCTGATTTTCACCACCAACACAATCGTCATTACCAGTACTTGTACCATAACAGTCACTACCACCACCATCATCGTCATGAACTGCATCACCATAGCCATCATCATCAGCATCAGCAGCATCATCATCAGCATCATCATCGTCATCATCATTACCATCACCATCACCATCACCAGCATCGCCACCATCATGAATATGAACATCCACATCAACATCATGGCAGTCATCGGCACAGTCATCATCGTAGCCATCATCATCACAGGCATCAGCAGCGTCAGCAGCATCATCAGCATCCTCATCAGCATTATCATCATCATCATCATCAGCAGCATCATCATCATCCGAGCCATCATTCTCAGCATCACCATTCTCAGCATCAGCATCATCATCCTCGTCATCATCATCATCATCAGCATCATCATCATCATCACCATCATCATCATCATCATCATCATCATCATCGCCAGCATCACCGCCAGCATCATCACCCTCATCATCATCATCATCATCATCATCACCATCATCAGTATCACAGCGCTGCCGTTTTTCTTTGGTCCTTCTAGCAGCATCCGTTCTACCTGCTCGGGTGGATGGGACATCCCAGACAGGCCAACACTACGAATCATGATGTCTTAGCGCCGAGGACGAGGATCGATGACTTGGCCGCCCAGGTTAGGTGGAACTGGTGCTGATGGGTGGAAGCTGCGATGTAAGCCGCCTTGGATGCGCAAGTCCGATGACGTGGCCAACGCTTTGGAGGACCACCTGGCCGTGAAGCACTTCAGCGTTGAGGGCCAATTGGCGTTCCGTGCGCCGCTCTTCGTGCCGCGCCAGGCACCTGTTGACCTTTTTCGGGCTCAAGAGGAAGCGCAACAGCATCAAACTGTACGTTTAACGCGTCTTCATCTTGGACGACTGCGACGAGCTGATTCCCGAGTGGCTCAACGTCGCGAACGGCGCGGTTGACTCCGAGGACCTGCCGTTGAACGTCTCCCGAGAGACGTTGCAGAAGAACATGCTCCTGCGCGCGATCAAGAAATGCGTCAAGAAGTGCCTCGAGATGCTCGCGGAGACTGCCGAGAAGGAGGATGACTACAAGAAGTCCTACGAGCAGTTGGGCAGTGCTTCAAGCTGGGCGCGCACGAGGGTTTCACCAACTGTACCATGGTCGCGGAGCCTATGCGTTACCACGCTTCGAAGTTTGGAGATGAGACGATCAGCCTGAAGGAATACATCGACCGTATGAAGAAGGGGCAGAACGACATCTACGAGGGGGAGAGCAGCGCTGCGGTGTCGCCCTCGCCGTTCCTGAAAACTCTGCGCAAGAAGTGGCTCGAGGTCTTCTAAGTGCAATTATGATTGGTGTACTTAGTTTATTGTCCACCTCGCCTGACGCGAGCGGCGCCTTGAGGTTAGTCCCCGAGGGCCACGAGCGTATTTCACCTTCTGGAGTCCCTCGGCTCTATGAGAGGGGCTGCGTTCAGGGGGCCAGCGCCACAGGGCCCCCCGTTCTCTATGTTGTACACGCTCGCGTGGTATGTTAAGACGCGGAGCTAGTTGGCCGAAGGTTTGCGGTGGCCCACTGACTGACTGTGCGCCCAGGCGTGCATTTTTCCTTCGGCGAGGACCATCGAGGAGCATCCTTGATCATTTGGCGAAAAACCCACGCACGAAACAAAAAACACAGGGAATGGACGTCCGAGCGATGCCCACGTATCGGTCCTTCCCTCCTCATCTCTCTTCTTTCCGTCCTCGTAATCCTCCTCTGCGCACCATTCCCCCATACTCCTCGTCCTCATCCGCCTCCCTCCTCCGCCTCCTCGTTATCATCCGTCCCTCCCTCTAGCTCTTACCCCTCTCCCTCCTCCCCTCCCTCCCTCCCTCCCTTCCTCATTGTCCTTTTCCTCCTCCTCCTTCTCCTCCTCGGCCTCCTCCCCCTCCTCTTTCTTCCCTTCCTCTTCCTCCTCCTCCTCCTCCTCCTCCTCCTCCTGCTCTTCCTCCTGCTCCTCCTCCTCCTCCTCCTCCTCCTCCTCCCCCTCCTCCTCCTCCTCCTCCCCTTCTTCCGCATCCCTCTCCCCAGGCAGCGTTCGCGAAAGCGCTGTCCCCGCAGCTCGCGGCATCCGACATGCGCATCCTCTTCGCGAGGAGCTGCGGCTCGCTCCATGCCCCGCCTTCCCCCGGAAGCCTCGCCATGGTGCGCCGCGTGCGCAGTCTATGCGTGGTGGCCATGGGCCGACCCGATGGACAGGAGGGATGCGGCGATGAAGAGGAGGAGGAGGAGGAGGAAGCAGAAGAAGCGCGGCATTAGCAACAAGAGGTGGAGGGGCTCAAGAGGAGAAAGAGAAGGATGAGGAGCAGGAACGGGACAAGAGTGATAATCATAAGGAAGATGGAGAGGACGCGGGAGGGAGAGAGGGACAGGAGATGAGAGGAGGAGGAGGAGGAAAACAATGGATGATGATGAAGAAGAGGAGGAGGAGGAGGAGGAGAGAAGGAGGAGGAGATCTGAAGGGGGGAGGGGGAGGGAGGGAGGAGCAGGAGGACTGAAGAAAATGAGGAGGAGGAGGAGGCCAGCCCCGCAAGGAGCGCCGCTCCAGCTGGAGACGTTGCCGGTTGCATCCAGGACGTCTCCATCCAGGAGTCTCCTCGTCCCTCCTCTTTCCTTTCATCCCTCATCTCTCGGCGTGCGGCCCGCATTCCCCAGCCTCTCACAGGTGTTCTTCGATGTCTCTCTCGTTGCTCATGGCCTCCCTGAGGGTTTCATGAATGTGATACGCGCCGTGTACAAGCTCCCACTAGGCTTCGCGAGACTTGCGCCCTCCAGGGAGTTTTTTGCTTCATCATCTCCAGAGTATTACAGGGATGCCCGCTGAGCGGATCTCTCTTGGCACTCACGTTCGACCTCCCGCTCCGTCACCTCCGCGCGCTGCATTCAAGAGATTCCCTTGCAGCGGCCTGTGCTGACGACGTTGGCGCTATTCTGGCAGAGACGCCTGCTCGGCACTGTGCTTGCGCCCTTCGGGGTTATGCGTTCGCTGGACAGTCTCGCGCTCCAGCTGAAGAGATGCAGGTGTGCACCAGTTCGGTGACCGTGCTCACTCCAGGTCGAGGGCGAGGTGCGCGCTCTCATCTGCGTCAGCGAGTTCTGGCGCCTGCGAGCACACGGGTGTTTACATGGGCCTGGCCGCAATGCATGCCATGCAGTGGCGGGCTGTTGCCCAGAGGTGGTGGGTGCGCGTTCTGATACAGGCTGCCGATGGCGGTCCGATGGCAATAGATATAGAATACATGAAACCATATATGTGTGTATGTATGTAAATGTATGTGTGAGTTGAGGTATGTATACACATTACTTATATTATACATAGATATAGTAGAGAGAAGATGTCTGCTCTGTAAACGGGTAGCTATACGTACACACTTGCGTCATCTTGACGGTGTTTGTGTTGTCATATGTCGTTCAGTGTGATTAGTCGTGTATTGCAAACCTTGCGATGCAATATTTCAGCAGTGAACAAGGTCTGCCGCCTACCCACTGATGCGCTGAAGCTGGCCGATGTCCATTCTTTCCGTTCATGTGGAAAAGCGGGGCTCCCATCCATCGTCACCTAAAGCGCCGCCGCAGCTTGGCGATCTTACTCGTTCAAGGTTGACGGGATGTGGCATCTTCGGCTGAATGCGTTGTCATAAATTGCCCATCTGCATGGCACCCTTGCCCGATGGTGCCGTGGATTGATTAATCCGTCCTTTGGGTCTAGCAGCAGCAGGGCATTGGTAAGATGTACTCCTACCTAGATTTAATCCTGCAAGGCTGGTCCAGTTTTCTCTTCTCGTCGACAGATCTTGATTGCCTGCTTGCGCGCTCTCACAGGGCGGCCGCAAGGCGGTCGCCCAAGCTGCACGCAACCGTCAATGTCCTTCCATAGACGATGATCGCACTGCGGTCATCCGCAAGACGATCATCGCAGTAAGCTTTTTTCCACACCATGAATTTGGATTGGACTCCCTGCCCGAGCGTCAGAGAGACCGAACCCAGAGCTCTTACGCCTTCGCTGATAGATGCCTGCTAGCGGCACGCCAGAGAGCCGAACTATGAAATACATTGATTGTGGGCTGATGTGGGGCGGGTGAAAAGATTCCACGGGATTGATTGGACATTTAGGAACAGACAGAAGCAGCAGAGACGAATTAAGACCCTGCGCCCCGTTGGGGGGACAGATCGTGCCCCCCATGGGCACTCGCAAGCAGGAGTTCGCCCAACGCTCTCAGGTGTGGCTGGGGCGGGCACTTCACGAGCGTTGCGCATGCCAGAAATTGTCGTGGCGAACTCGTGCTCCTGCCTGTGGCCGTTGATCACTGGCACGCCGTTCCTTCATATTCGGGCGGATCTCTTTTCCCGCGGTTTATTGCTCGATGGTGGCGAGGCCCCTCCTCCCGTAAAATCAATGCGCTGGCCTCTCTCTAGATGGATCGGCGCGCCTCAGGCTACGTCTACACCTTTTTTCTTTCCGCTCCCCCTCATCCTCCTCTCATCTTTCTCGTCGGATGAGCACCCCGCCCCATCTTTGCCGATATTCGAAACTTCGGGATCGTATAGCAAGCGTCCGAACGTGGTGTACCTGTTCCTCCTCCTCCTCCTCCTCTTCCTCCTCCTCTTCCTGCTCCTCCTCCCCCTCATACTCTTTCCCCTTTCCTTAACATCATCATCTCCCTGATCGTCCTTATCCTCATCCTCTGCTCCTCCTTTTCCGCCTCCTCCTCCTCCTCCTCCTTCCTCCTCCATGTTGTTCCTTCTGAGTAATTATTCCCTGTCGCATCCCGAGGCGTGTCAGTAGGGCTGCCTGTGC
>CAUYUJ010001225.1:1388043-1440543 GCA_963575745.1 Prorocentrum cordatum
ACGCACATACACACACACACAAACACACACACACACACACACACACACACACGCACGCACGCACGCACGCACGCACACACACACACACACACACACAGAGAGACATGCACGCGCGCACGCGCAGGGCGCTGTCGCATGATTGGGCGCATGGCGCCGTTCTTTCGCAGTGCGCGGCGGGGGCCCCTGGAAGGGCCAGCGGAGCGGGGCGTCGCGGTGGCGGCACGAACGTTGGTCTCTTCCAGCGTCTGCGATGCGCGCGTGCCTCTCTTCGAACTTGATCCGCTGGGCTCTGAGCGTTATCGGCAGCATGTAACAGCCGCGACGAGTCACTTATAGAAAAAGCAGGACCTCTCCCCGTCGCGTAGCGCGCGGCGCTGTTAGATTGCACATCGCGGCGTGCGCGCGCGCCGCGCATCGAATAGCGCATGGAGCTGTCCATTGACCGTGCCGTTTCCCTTACTCAGATGCATGTTGCTTGTAATGCATGCGGGCACATGCTATGTTTAGCGCAAGGCGCTGTACTGTCATAGCGCGCAGAGCGTTGTCCTGCAATGCGAACGCAGCGCAAGGCGCTGCTACTCCCACGAATCATGTCTCAAATCGTCCCTCTTCTACATATTTCCACGCCCCCTCGTGGTCGTCCTCCTGCCAACGACCTGACTCTTAAGAGTGACGCCGCATATGTGAAACACCTGACTCTGGCCCGACGTTCTTTGGCGAAGCGTTCAAGTGTATCGCGGATCATTAAATGGTTGCTTTTGTATTGAGCGATCCGATGTGCACCCGCCACATGATTCAAAGGGTTGGGTACGTCCCCGGGTTTTTTCGTTGGCGGCGAGGCAGAATGGCTGCACCAGCGGACGAGCTGAACAGAGACATCGAGAAGCGAATTGCCCAGCGCGCAGGAGGGGAGATTGAGACAGACAGGGCAGCTGCGGAGGAGAGAGAAGGGGGCGCCCAGAGGCGGAAGACATCCGACCCGGTCGCGCTGGCGCGGCCAGCCTCATCAGCGAGGACCGCGGCAGCTGCCGGGCCGCAGCAGGGCCGCAGCGTCGGCCGATCTACATACACGCACACACACACGTTGCCTTTCCCCTTCCACCCAGTCCCTCCGCCTGCCCTCCCCCGCCGCTCTCTCCCTCTCCAGCTGAGGGGGGCGCGAACAGCACGGGGCGAGGACAGGGTCCTCAGCGCGGAGCAGCCTCTTGGGATCAGCGATCAGCAGGCCAGACGTGTCTCTTCCTCTTTGGGGAGATGGGGGAAGGGGGTGGGGGGGCGGGCGGGCGAAAATTAGAAGGAGGGGAAATCAGGAACGTCCGCGGTTCGGTTAGTGTTAGTTTTTTTGCGTCACAGTCGGTTGCGTTCGGTCGGTCGGGTTCCGTCGGGTGTGGCGTCGTTGTCGCGTCGTTTCGTCATTTTCGGTAGTTTTCGGAAGAGTCATTCTCTGTCGGTTCGGGTAATTTTCGGCTGCGGTGTCGCCGTTGCCGTTGACGACCTTGGAAGAGGGGGGGTTATGTGAAATGTGCTGCATGTCGCCAGTTTCGGCCCCACCGCCCAGGACATCCTTCGATACACGGTCGCTCTGAGCGTCCCGAAGCGCCACAATGACCAGCCACGTGTGGATGACTCGTGAAATATATGTTTTTGTTGACCCGCCCCTGCCGCGCACCCCGGTCCTCCTCATCTTCCTCTTCCGTCTCCTCGTTCTCCTTCGACGTGGGGTCCGCTTCAAAAGAGCTGGCCGACGAGAAGTCCCTCCTATCCCTCTTCACCTCGTCGCCTTTAGTCGGTTCGCTTCGATAATTCGACCGCCTTGCCGCCCTCCTCCTCCTCCTCCTTCTCCTCCTCCTCCTCATCATCTTCCTCCTCCTCCTTTTCCTCCTCCTCCTCCTGCTCCTCCTCCTCCTCCTCCTCCTCCTCCTCCTCCTCCTCCCCCTCGCCCTCCTCCTCCTCCTACTCGTCCTCCTCCTCGTCCTCCTCCTCCTCCTCCTCCTCCTCCTCCTCCTCCTCCTCCTCCTCCGCCTCCTCCTCCTCCTCCCCCGCCTCCGCCTCCGCCTCCGCCTCCCCTTCCTCATGTCCGCCAGCCCACTACCCCGTCATCCACTCCCACTCCTTCTCATCCTCCTTCCCAGGGTTTCCCCTCCAACCATTTCTGTTATTTCTAATTCCTCCCTGTCGCACCCCGGGGCGTGTTGGTAAGGCGGTCTGGGCGTTTCGCGTGAGATTGTTCCACCACGTATGATCATGAAGCTTGAACTTTGCTACAGCTTCACTGATGGAGGGCGGGCTGCTTTCAAAATGAGGTTCTCGCTTCAGCGCCGCGCACATTCGTTCTGAAACGTTGCAACAGTTTCACAGATGGAGGGCGGGCCGTCTTCAATAGGTTGTTCTCGTCTTACCGCCACGCACATTCGTCTGATTGATTTACAAGAGCTTCACGGATGGAAGGCGGTTCCTTTTCAAAACGTGGTTCTCGCCTTAGCGCCGCGCAAAGTCGTTTAAACGTTTGCAAAAGTTTCACGGGTGAAGGGCGGCATCTTTTCAACATGTAGTTCTCGCTTGAGCGCCGCACACATCATTCTGTAGAGCTTGCAACAAATACAAGTATTCGCATGGTAAGCGTCCCAGATACGGTATTTTGTTTGGAATAATGTAGGATTGTCACGGCGCAACAGTTGCGTTGATTCGCCGTGCTGAAGTCCCAGGAACGGCGTCTTGGCACGATTCAGCATCATCAAGACGCAACAGTAAAGTCGATTCGTGGCGTTGAAGTCCCAGGAGTGGTGCTCTGGCACGGTTCAGGATTTCCAGGTTCCAACGGGGCATTTCCTTCAGTGGAAGTGTACCCTTGTATGGACAATATGGAGATGGATCTTGGAGGCAGGGTGTATTGCAACATCGTTGAGGAGCCTTGGGTTTACCATGGTTTTCTCCTTCTCCTCCCCTCGCTCGCTCCCTCTCCTTAGTCTGCTCCCCCTCCTCCTGCTCCTCCTCCTCCCCCTCCTCCTCCACTCCTTGAAATTATCCGTAAGGGTTTCGCCCTCATGCCGCCGGCCCCCTTCTCTTAGAATGGGACTTGCCAGAGCTGTGTTGGGATGTCTGGACGCTGACGTGAAGCAATGTCGGGACTTCACGCGAGGGCCAATCTTAATTCACGACGGTTTATGATTTCGGTGGCGCGAATATTATGTAATTTACTATTGTGGTATGGCTTCGGGAGCGGGGATATTATTTAATTTAACCAGGTGTGTGGACTCGGGGACGCAAATACTGCGTAATGTACAAAGGATTACGGCTTGGGGGGCGCAAGTATTGCTTAATTCACAAAGGGTGTATAGCCTCGGGGGCGCGAATATTGTTTAAGTTGCGAGGATTTGTGGCTTCGGGTCACGCAAGTACGACGTCATTTAGAATAGTTCCTGGCCCTGGGGACGCGAATCTTGTATGATTTTCGGAGGGGGTACGGTTTCTGGGGCGCGAATATTTTGTAATCTACAAGGGTTTATGGCTTCGGGGACACGAATATTATGTAAGGTACGAGGGTTTGTGGCCTCGGGGACGCAAATATCGCGTAACCTACGGGGGAGTTTGGCTTCGGGGACGCGAACATTGTGTAATTTACTAGGGTTCATGGCTTCGGGGACGCGAATCTGGCGTAATTTACTCGGGATTATGGCCTCGGGGACGCGAGTGTCAATCAAGTATTTGCACGTGTCCCAGAATCCTCCCAGGGCGTGGTAAAAAAATGTTTGGGGCTCCCACCCCTCGCGCGGACAGCAACAATCCGCCGGCCCCCTTGCGGGGTCACCAGGCTGCAACGGTGAAGATTGCGGTTCCCTGCTCCAGTTGCAGTTTCCAGTTTCAGCTGTTCCAGTCCTGCTTTCTGCTTCCTTACTGCGAATTGTTGCTGTCCGCGCGAGGGACGGGAACCCCAAACAGGATGTTTTACCACTCCTTGGGAGGGTTCTCAGAACCCCTCGGGGGGGGAAATTTCACACCCCTCACGCAGATCGGCGGGGTCAGGGTCCAAAAACCCATAGGATTACACAATATTCGCGTCCCCGAAGCCATAAGCCGTTTTAAAGTACACCGTGTTAGCGTCCCCGAGATCATAAACCCATGTAAATTATTGATACTCGCATCCCCGAGGCAATACAGCCTTCGTAGATTACACGCAGCTCGCGCATCCGAAGCCACAAACCTTTCTGTAAGTTACGCCAGAGTCAAGCCCTCGAGGCCATAAACCTTTTTGTAAATTACACGATATTCGCGTTCCCGAAGCCATACAACCTCGTAAAGTACGCAATAATCCGTAAGGGCTTCGCCCCCTGCCGCCGGCCCCCTCTCTCGGAGAATGGGCCAGAGCTAAGTCATGAGGCTTTGGCGCTGTCGTGCAGCAGTATCGGAACTTCATGCGAGGCCGATTCGCAATCGGCAAAACCAACTGATCACAAGAGGGGTTACCACACAGGGCGATTGGTAAGACGTGTATGGTTTACGAGCTTGGTAACCACACCTTGGGATTAAAGGGCCGAGGGAGTACTCGCAGTTTGGGTTACCACGCCTTGCGATGGATGTGCGTGAGGGGTGGCACCGAATTTCAGAAATGTGGCAAATCCCTGTGTTTTTGGACCCTGACCCCGCGGATCTGCGTGAGGGGTGGCACCGAATTTCAGAAATGTGGCAAATCCCATGTGTTTTTGGACCCTGACCCCGCGGATCTGCGTGAGGGGTGGCACCGAATTTCAGAAATGTGGCAAATCCCATGTGTTTTTGGACCCTGACCCCGCGGATCTGCGTGAGGGGTGGCACCGAATTTCAGAAATGTGGCAAATCCCCTATGTTTTTGGACCCTGACCCCGCGGATCTGCGTGAGGGGTGGCACCGAATTTCAGAAATGTGGCACATCCCCTGTGTTTTTGGACCCTGACCCCGCGGATCTGCGTGAGGGGTGGCACCGAATTTCAGAAATGTGGCACATCCCCTGTGTTTTTGGACCCTGACCCCGCGGATCTGCGTGAGGGGTGTCGATTTCGAGCCCCCCCAGCAATTCAGACAACGCGCCCAGGGGGTGCTAAAAAGCCGGTTTGGGCCTCCCCCCCCCTCGCGCGGTCAATCAACCAGTTACAGTAACCAGCAATAAGTCAACTAGTTACAGTAACCAGCAAGAAGCAGAACTGTAACGCTGGAAACTACAACCTACGACTGGTACAGGAAACTGCGAATCACGGGCCTACAGCCTGGTTGCCCCACAATGGGGCCGGCGGATTGCGTCCTCGAGGCCATACACTTTTTTGTACATTACGCAACAATCGCGTCCCCGAAGCCATAAATGCTCGTAAATTCTGCAGTGCTCGCGCCCCCGAAGCCATGAAGTTTGAACAATTACACCATATTCGCGTCCCGGGGCCACCTTCGAGGCTACGATCCCGGTTTCGAGGCCCTAATCTGTATAAAATTACACGGCAGTCGCGCCGTCGGGGCCAAGACCGCCCCAAGACGGCCCAAGAAGCTTCCAGTAGAGCCCCAAAACGGCCGCAGAGGGCACCAGGACAGCTCAGGAGGCACCCAAGACAGCCCAAGATCTCCTGAGAATGGCACCAAGAGAGGTCCGAAGCGAGGGGGCCGGCGTCAGGGGGCGAAGCCCTTACGGATTGAAAGTAAGGAAGCAGAAAGCAGGATTGTAACAGTGGAAACCGGAAAGTGCAACCGGAACAGGGAGCTGCAATCCTCATCCTCGCAGCTTGGCCCCGCAAGGGGGCCAGCGGATTCTTCCCTGCCACACCCCGAGGCATGTCGGCAGAGCGGGCTAGGCTTGTCGCCTGAGACTTCTTCACCACGTATGATCTTTGAGTTGCACACTTGTGAGAGGTTTACGGATGGAGGGCCGTCTGTTTTAAACATGTGGTTCTCTCTTTAGCGCCGCGCACATTCGTTTTAACAGAAAGCAAGAGTTTCAATGATGGAGGGCGGTCCGCTTTCAAAATGTGGTTATCGCCTTAGCGCCGCGAACACCCGTTTAAACAATTGCAAGAGCTTCATGATTGGAGAGCAGGCACCTTTCAAAATGTGGCTCTCGCTTTAGCGCAGCGCGCGTTCATTCAACACGAATGCAAGAGTCTCACGGACAGAGGGCGGTTCATTATCAACATGTGGTTCTCGCTCTAGCGCCGCGCAGTTTCGTTTTCAGCGTTGGGCGAAATGTCAGCTTTTTCAGCGTTTGTTAGCGGTGTTGACGTCCCAGGATTGGCGGGCGTTCTGGCACGATCCAGGACCGTCAGGGCGTACAGGTAACAGTGATTCGCGGCGTTGAAGTCCTTGGTTTCCTGTCACAGCTCAGGATATTCAAACCTTTGTCTTCCAACGAGGCACTTCCTGCAGTGAAAACGAATCCCTGTATAGAGCCTATGAAGAGGGAGCTTAGAGGGAGTGCTTATTGCAATATCGTTGATGGGCCTTGGTTTTACACTGGTCCTCCTCCTCCACTTCCTTCTCCTCTTCCGAACACCTCCAGAAACTGCTCCCGGATGCTCTTAAAAGTTTCCACGCGCTTCCGAAACAAAACATGAAACTTCCGAAAGCCAGAGAAACCCGATTTCCTCCTCTCATCCTGATCCTCCTGCCTGTTCCTCCTCCACCTCTTCCTCCTCCTGTTCACCTTTCGCCCTCCTCCTCCGTCTTCTCACTCCTCCGCCTCCGCTTTCCTCCTGCCCGAAAGTTTCAACCGATTAGCAGACATCGGCATCAGTGACCATGCCATACCCGGCTTGATGTCCGATAGCATATCACAGATGCCCATGGGAGAACGTGCGATCGTCCGGAACATCTTTCACGACCCGAGCTACTGGCGCCACTCCCGCTTCCTGCGACAGAAGATCGTTCGCTCCTTCGTCACGCCCACTCATAATCAAGGAAGCCGCCCGCCTCACGCGCAACCTCCAGAAGCGCGCCATCCTGGAGGACAACCGTCGTTGGGCCAAGCCTGATCGCCCCGTCATCTTGAGAGCCACTGCGCGCACGACCTGGAAAAGGAACCCCCTGACGGACTCCACCGGCATGGCCACCTTTGAATTGGACAAGCTTCGCCTGCTCATCCTGGATGACGGCCCACTCCTTCGCGCCCCGTGGTCAGTTCGCCGCGACCATGGACTCGGCGGCCACTGCGCACTACGAGCGCCGCACCATCCCGGCAGCGAAGCACCAGCAGAATCCGCAAGACGGTCCGTTGGACCAGGTCATCTCGAAGAAGGGCAGTTCACCCGCGGGGCGCAAGCGTGGAGCCCGTTTCGCCAGCGTCTGTTACTCTCAGGACTTCGGGTTGCGAGGGACGGCCCTAGTTCAGAGGCCTCCGCTCTCACCCAGACCCTCGAAGGCATAATCGAAGGGCTCCGGCGCCATTAGCAGCCCATCTCCTCGGACAAAAGCAGTTGACCCCGTTGCCCCGTCAATATCCGGCCGCCCGTCTCCCGGACGATCTCCCCGCTGATCTTCGTGGTCTTGTCCCCGAAGACTTCCTCGGGGCCCTGCGCAAGGCCCGACGTGTTTCGTCAGGCCCTGGCTAGCTTCCATATGCAACGTGGGTCTCCAGTCCGGGCTCCGCGGGGGTCCTGTACTCGGGAGGGGAAAAAACACACAGACACAATTAATCGTGGATCCACAAGAAAATATGGGAAGATATGGGAATTGGGAGGGAAGACCGAAACCCAGAAAATACAAGAAAATATGGGGATTCCTGTTATTTGTGTGTATTTACTCTACAGGCTTACGCCACATCCGCCGACCCCTTCTGTGAGTGTTGCGAGGCCAGGAGTTTCTAGCCAGCGGCGTCTTGTGTGAGGGTGCGGTGTCGCGCGCGGGTGGTGGCAGATACGTAGGGGGTCCAAATGTTTGCGTGATGCCGGTGGTCTGGGGCGTGTTTTGCGAGCGCTTTGCGTGCTGTGCACCCGGGTGCGGGGTGTCCTTCTGGGAGGTCGGCCTTTCGACCCGCAACCAAGTGGAGGAGCACTGGAAGACGAAAGGAGCAAGAGTAGTGTGTGGAAGCTGTGATCAGCGAAGCATCACAGCGAAAGATGTGGCAGATGAGTCGAAACGGGTGAAGAGGCTGTTGACGTTCGCAGCGCGCACGAAACAGTTCGCGCGGCAGCAGCACATTAGCGCCGACCAAGATAGTGAGCACGTCGCGAGGAAGAGTAAGGTTGTATGCGCGGAGTGCATTGCAGTTGGCGTGACGGCTCGCAATACGGAAGCGTCTGGGGGTCTTTTGGGGGCCTCCTGGGGGCCTCTTGTGGGCTCCTTGGGGCGTCTTGGCGGTTTCTTGAGGGCCGTTGGCGGCCTGTTGGGGCGCTCTTGGGGCCCCCTGGGGCTCGTGGGGGCGGAAAGCTAGATTTTTGAATTGTTGGTTGCCCTCTTGGGCCCCTCTTGGTGCCGTCTTGGAGCCTTCTTGGGCCGTTTTGGGGACCTCTTGGGCCGTCTTGGGGCCATATTGGACCGTCGCGGGGCCGTCTTGGGGGCCTCTTGGGCCGTCTTGGGGCGGTTTTCGGGGCTTCTTGGGCCGTCTAGGAGCGTCGGAAAGCCCAGAAGGCGGATGTGTGAACATTGTACGTTTCACGACGGGAATACGTACATGTCTGCGTCCAGGGACCGTCTTGGGACGCATCTTGGGGGCCTCTCAGGGGCGTGCTGGGCCATCTGGAGGCCATTTCGGGTGTCTTCGATCGCTCTTGGACCGTGTGGGACCATGTTGAGCTCTCTTGGAAGCCACTTGGAGCGCTCTTGGGGCCGTCATCGGGGCTCTCTTGGGCCGTCTTCGGCGCCGCTTGAGCCGTCTCAGCGCCTTGTTGGGCTGTCTTGGGGCCCTCTTGGAGGCTTCTTGGGCCGTCTTGGGGCGGTCTTGGGGGCCTCTTGGGCCGTCTGGGAGCGTCGGAAAGCCCGAAAGGCGAATTTGTGAAAAAAACGCACGCTTTACGAAGGGAACGGGCTAATTTTTGCGTCTAGAGGCCCTCTTGGGACGCATCTTGGATGCCTCTTGGGGCCTCTTGGGGGCATCTTGGGTCGTCAGGAGGCCATCTTCGGTGTCTTTGATCGCTCTTGGGCTGTCTGGGACCATATTGAGCTCTCTTGGAGGCCACTTGGGGCGCTCCTGGAGCGCTTCTTGGGGCCCTTTTCGGGGCCCTGTTGGGCCGTCTTGGACGCTTGTTGGGCCGTCTTGGGGCCCTCTTGGGCTATCTTGGGACCCTCTTGGGGGTTTCTTGGGCCGTCTTGGGGCGGTCTTCGGGGCCTCTTGGGCCGTCTTGGAGCGTCGGAAAGCCCAGAAAACGAATTTGTGAACATTATACGTTTTACGAAGGGAATGGGCCAATTTTTGCGTCTAGGGACCCTCTTGGGACGCATCTTGGAGGCCTCTAGGGGCCTCGTGGGGACCTCTTGGGCCGTCTTGGAGGCCTCTAGGCTCGTCTTGGGGCCATCTTGGGCGTGTGGGAGCGCTCGTTTGGCGTCTCGGGGCCCTCGTGGGCCGTCTTGGAGGCCTCTTGGAGCCTTCTGGGCCCGTCTTGATCCCCTTTTGGGCCCAAAAGAGCCCCGTGACGCGCTCGTGCTGGGCCCGGGGGGGGGGGTCAAATCTCCGGTTTGGGGTCCCTGGGGGGGGGGATTATGGGGGGGGAACTATCTCACACGCCTAGAGACCCACAAGGGGTCGGCGGATTTGTGTGTCCCAGGGCCCCTTCATGTATGACCGTATGATCCACATGATGGGAACCGGCCTGGCCCCGAAAGAGGCGAAGTTCAGGACAGTAGTCGATGTCTCTCGGCCCCCAGGCCCCGGGAGCGGTTCGCCCCCCCCGCCCTTCCCTCCCCCCCTCTCTTGAGAAATGCGGCGCGGAATTCATAGCACTTGTGATGAATGTGGGCCTTTTATGGGCACGCTTCCCGAGCGGGCCGGTCGTCGAGGTCATTCTCCTGAGGCCCTCGGTGACCTCTCTTTTTTTCTTTCCCTCTCTCTCTCTCTCTCCCTCTCTCTCTCTCTCTCTCTCTCTCTCTCTCTCTCTCTCTTTGCAAGCGTTGGCATCAAGGCGGCATTTCGGTCCTAGGTTGGACCCTTCTATTTGTTGATCTGGAGGCCTACGGAGCACGGAGCCCCTTCAGAAGATTTATCCGCGATCTCTGCCCTCTACTGTCCTCCTGTAGCTCGAGCGAGAGCAGGAAACACATCCGAGCACATGTTTGAGATTGCCGCAGGGGTCCTCCACAGGCATCACCTTTCAGGGTCCATCTGGGCACCGGTGTCTGAAAAAGCAATGTCAAGGACCCCCTTGGATCTAACAGGCACAGATCCTGTGCGGACGACCTCGGCCTCACTCATTGCTCGATTCGGGTACCTCGTCTTGCTCGTCCCCCTTTCGGGCCCCCCTTCTGCACCTGTCATCCCCCGCAGGGCTCGAGCTGCAGATCTAGACGAGCATCGTGGTCCCTACCTGGACGGCGGCGGCGAATGAAATGATGGGCACCGCTCTCCGCCGTATTGTTGGCACAGCCCCCGGATGGTTACTCTTCAGAAAACGGCGTGTGCCCGCCACACTCGGGGTCTTGATCAGGCCCCTATACCCGGCATGGACAGCTGCATTTGAAACAGATTGGCTCCGCGTCGTACAGCTAGCAACGCCCGCCCCACGACTTGCGGTGACCACCAAGCTGTAGAAAACTCGCATCATCTCTGTGTTCTCCTCTAGTGCCTAGTACGTCACTTTCCCTGACACCTCGATCAAGCACGAGCGCGGCACAATACACAGCATGCGACGTGTTCCCCCAAATTCCTTGCGCCTCTTCGACCTCCTCGGCTCTCGCTCGTGGACTCGGACATGTTTCCCTGCCGCGCTCGTGCCATGTGCGCCCGCCTCCGCTTGGCGAGCAGCACGCGTCGAGATCCCCACGTGGCCAGATTGTGTTCGCGCCCTGGAGGCGGCCCACACGACCAGCTCAGTGCAGAAAGGGTTCGTCGACGTGGCCAGGGTCCACATGCGGCCCACGGCCCCTCCACGTTTGTGGAGAGCTCACGGCATCAGTGGATTATGGGCTCAGCTGCGCACAGGCGAGGCCGAAGAGCCTTCACCCGCTGCAGTTGGGCTCACCGCCATGCGTGCCGCCGAAGATAGATGGTACTCAGCCGCACGCGAGGACAGGCGCGCTGCGGTCAGCGATCCTTTTCTGCCTCGCTTCGCCTGACGGTCTACCCAGACACGTCCGACGAGGCCCTCCCCAGGCGCCGCTCGAAAGCACTGCATGGGATCGGGCTTTCGATTTGCTGCCCCAGACGCTGGGGCACTGTAGCGCAGAAGGCCCGGGGCTCCGCTGGACAGCTTACGAAGCTATAGCAAGGGCGCGGTGGACCAACCACCGCTTCCTCTCGGCCAGCGCCGGGGATGCCTGCTGGGATGCGAGGAGTGCCCCGCCCCGATCGCATCGGAGGAGGAGGAGGATCCCCCTCCTCCTCCTCCTTCTCCTCCTCCTCCTCCTCTTCCTCCTCCTCCTCCCGTCCCCGGCTCCTCCACTTCCTTGAGACGCCTCGATGTGTTCTCTCACCCGACCCCGTCGTGTGCCTTGGCCTGGGGATGGGCAGCGCAGCACGCTCACCGGGGCACGTTCTCTCTGCAGCTGTGCGTCGCCCTCCCTTGCCAGAGCACTTTTGGAACAAGCTGCGCGGAATCACGCTAGCGGGCCCCCGCGACGCGCTTCTCTTAAAGACCTGCATGGAGCGCCTTGCCACTGCCAACCACGCATTGCGGGCTTAGGACCATGCAGAACACCTCTGTATATTGTCGTTTCTCCTTCTCCTCCTCCCTCTCCTGCTCGTCCTCCTCCTCCTCGTCCCTCCATGTCCTCTCAGAAGCAGAAAGAGGAGGAGGAGGAGAAAGAGGAGGAAGAAGAAGAGGAGGAGGGGGAGGAAGAGAAGGAAGCAGGAGACGGCATGCTAGAGGATGATGGTGAGCAGCAGGTTGAGAAGGAGGAGGACTAGGAGGAATAGGAGAAACGGAGTGCTTAGGAGGAGAAGGAGGAGGAAGAGGAGGAGGAGGAGGATAAGGAGGAGAAGGAGGAAAAGGACTCGGAGTAAGGGAGAAAGAGGAGGAGGAGCAGCAGCAGCAGGAGGAGGACACCCAGGTGCAGCGGGAGCTCAGGAAGGCATTGGACGACGCCTGGGTGGACAAGTTCCGCAACGAGGCATCCAAGGAACGCCGGGCGAAGTCCGAGGGCGAAGTTGCTCGGTCCGACGCCGCCACACGGCAGAGGAGCGACGGGCGTGCGCATTGGGTAAATGTCGTTCCTTACTCCTGCCGTTTTCCCTTCTCCCTCCAACCTCCTGGCCCTCCCTCTTCCACCCCCTTGTCCTCTATGACCCGCGACCCGACGGACGGTGGCCCCATTTCAAAATGGGGGCTCTCACTTGAAATGGTTTGCGAGTTGCACGTGGGATACTACAGCTAAAAGGGTGGAGAGCAGCATCTTCAAAGTGGTGTTGTTTCCTCAGTGGCAGGCCCATGGTGCAAGCGCCTTTACGGAAGCGGCTCCCGCAGCGAATGAACATGATAGCAGGGATGTCTGGGGAGAGGGAGTCGGGCGGCACGGTGTACAACAGCATCGGTCAAGCGCTTTTAGCTTACATTGGTCTGCATACTTCTCCGCCTGATTATCATCGCCCCCCTCGGGCAAAGGAAAAACAGGAGAAGAAGGGGAATAGCCTCCATGTTCTTCGTATGCTTGAGAACATCCAGGGGGGGAGGCTCGAGAAGCTTACTCATCTTCCTGGCATTCCCGTGCCGCCTCCTCGTCCCCTTCTCCCCCCATCTCATCTTGGCACTTTCCTTATTACTTGATACCCCCAGTCCCTGCGAGTTCTGGTCAGCGTCCCCAAACGACGGGCCAACTCTTACCCACCAGTCCACATCACAACGTTTTTCGGTTTTATTGTCGGCATTGCAACATGAGGCACGGCGCACATGGCGTGCGGAAGCACAACAAATGTCGTTTTCGTCAAGGCGCTGCCGCAAATGGTTGGCCTGCAAGTTCCCTTCAGCTTGGACGGCAGCGCAAGCTATTAGGTTGCCAAGTCGTCAGAGGCGGGGCGGCGCCCGAGTCATCGAAGTGTTGTGCAGGGATTGTTCAGGAAGTTGTATTGCCGCTTGGGCGCGGCGCTGATTTCTGCTGCTCGCGCATATTATCTGGAGCTGGGCCACGCGCGAAAGAGCTAAATGTTGTTATTGTCTGAGCACCGTGCGGGTTACTTACTAAGAATGTGTTTTCTCTGTGTGGCGTTGTGCACGTATTTATACTTCGCCGAATCGTCGGGAACGATGCCGCGCGCGACAGCCGTGCGCGGGTTTTTGTAAGCGGCGCTTCGGTGTAGGCGCGGCGCATGCTGATGTTTCGGCCAATCGTCGGTAGCGGAACGCGCGCGACCCGAATGTCGTTTGCACCGCCACTTGTCCTGAAAGGTTCGTTCCAGTTTTGGGTGGGCCCGTGTTTTCTAATCGAAAACGCCTACGGCGAATCACCCGCCTTTTTGGAAGTGCCTGCGTGGCCGAAAGTTGGGTTTGAGTTTGGCCAAGCTATCGGGCCACGCGTTCCCCGAGTGGGTTTCGAAAGCTTTCGGGGAACACGGAGTCGGGCGAGCTATCGGACCAGGTGGTTTCCGAGCTTTCGGGCCTCCTGGAGGACGTCTTGGAGGGCTCGTGGGCCGTCTTGGAGGCCTCTTGCTGGCCTTTTGGGCAGTCTAAGGCCATCTTCAGGCCATCAGGAGCCGTCCTGGGGTGCATCGTGGGACCATCTGCCGTCTTGGAGGCCGTCTTGGAAGCATCTTGGAGGCCATCTTGGCAGTCTTGGAGGCCATTTTGGGCGTCTTGGGGGCCTCTTGGCCTGTCATGGGGCCATCTTGAAGGCCTCTTGGGTGCTCTTGGGACGATGTCGGAGAGCTGATAAGAAAATGCCAGAATCCTTCAACAACCTAAGGAAAATCAATGATTGTTGCCCTTTCGGCCATCCTGGAGGACGTCTTGGAGGCCTCTTGGGGGCCTCTTGGCCAGTCTTAGGCCATCTCGGAGCCATCTTGGGCCGTCTCAGGGGGCTTCTTGGACGAATTTGAAGGCATCCTGGCCTCTCTCGGGCCGTCTTGGAAGCCATCTTGGACCATCTTTGGCGACTTGGACGCCATCTTGGGCCATCTTGGAGGCCATCTCGGGCCAACGTGACCATCTTAGAGGCCATCTTGAGCCGTCTTGGAGAATTGTTTGCGGTCGTTGAGGTGGTTGCGGGGCCTTTCCGGGACCCGGCGGGATCGGCCGAAGCGAAAAGAACCAAAACCAAAATCGAAAGGATCCAGCACACTGGGCACCCCTGTGGCAAGCCAACAGGGGGCGGCGGATCTAAGGGCCTTCGGCCGATACCACCACCGTGCGTGGGTTGGGGGTCAGATTTCCCAGGGATGTTTCTTGGGTCTCTTTGGAGCGCTCTCGGGGGCCCCTTGGGGGCAGTTTTGGGGCCTCTTTGGAACCTCTTGGGGGCCCCTTTGGAACCTCTTGGGGGCATCTTGGGGGCATCTGGAGGGCGTCTTGGGGCCTCCTAGGGGCCCCTCGGGGCCGAGGGCCCGAAAGGTCCCTTCGGGTGCCCCATCTGAGCCCCCTCTTGGGGCCGCCCTTTGGGCCTCTGGGGCCGTCTTGGGCGCCTCTTGGACCGTCTTAGGGCCCTCGTGGGCCGTATCGGGGCCCTCTTGGAGGCCTCTTGCGCCGTCTTGGGGCGATCTTGGAGGCCCCGAGGTCCGTCTGGGAGCGTCGGAAAGCCGGAAAGGCGAGAACGCCAAAGATCTTCACATACCTAAGGAAAATCAATGATTTGGGCCTTTTGGGGCCCTCTTGGGGATGCTTTTGGAGGCCTCTTGGGGCATCTTGGAGGCCTCTTGGGTCGTCTGGGGGCCATCTTGAGCGTCTTGGAGCGATCGTTCGGCGACTCGGGGTCCTCTTGGACCGTTTTGAGGGACTCTCGGGGCCCTCTTGGCCCGTCTTGTGGCCTTCTTGGCTCTGAAAGAGTCACGCCAGAAGTCACGACAAGACGCGTCAAGCCCCAGGAGATTTGGCCATGTGGGCGCATGGCTCCTAAAAGACTCCTCAGGAGTGAGGACTGAGGCTTAGAGGATTGGGCAATGGACCTGAGGACACGCCCACTCCATGCCCAGCGGCACGGTGGCGGATTTGCTTAAGTTATTGGAAAGCGGGGCCGCGCATGAGCAAGCCCTTTCCATCTTCCAGGCGGTCGCAGATGCCAATCCCAATTGCACGTGTGTCGATATTGGCTTTGGCAATATGGGGGAAGGGCTTGAGAGAAGACTCGCTCAAACTGTAAGGTTTGGATCTTATTCATCATTATCCTCCTCTTCCTCCTCCTCATCCTCCTCCTCCCCCTCATCAGCATCATCATCACCACCATCATCATCATCATCATCAGCATCATCACGATCAGCATCATCAGCATCATCATCATCATCAGCGTCACCATCATCATTGTCGTCGCCATCGTCATCACCATCACCACTATCAGCATCACCACCATCATCATCATCATCATCATCATCAGCGTCAGCGTCATCACCATCATCATAACCATCACCAGCATAATCATCAGCAGCATCATCCTCCTCATCATCATCTTCATCATCATCGCCACTGCCATCATCAACAGCATCATATCATCATCTCCGCTAGTCTACAGAGAGCGGCCCGCCTCTCCAGCAGAGGCAGACCGAGTGGAAGGACATCTGGGTCCAGCGCGTGCAGGAGCTGCGGGACGAGAACGGCTACAACGAGACTGAGGTCAGGGAGGAACGGAGGAGGCGGAGGGCGGAGAACAAGGCGCACAAGACCGTGCACAGGAGGCACGTGCGGTACCTGCCTCCGGACGAGGCCGCGAAGGTGAAGGCCCGCGAGGACAAGTGGGAGGCCGACATCCAGAAGCAAAGGAGCGAGGACTTGGCAAACAAGAAGGCCCGCGAGGAGGCCTTCAGGCGCGAGGTACAGAAGGCCCAGGACGCCATATACCACAACTTCGAGGAGAACGCGAAGGATGCGGACGGCTTCGATGCGCCAAGCGATGTCTTAGGCACTCTGTCGGCTCGGTAGGCCATCGGGCCGTCTGCTCCCCCCACCCCTCCCGCCTCCCCTCCTCCGCCCTTCCCCCCCGCTCCTCCTCCGCTTTCTCCGCCTCCGCCTCCTCGGCAGAGAACCGACAGGCGCGCTTCATCGGCCAGCCTTCTTCCCCTCCCCCTCCTCTCCCTCCTTCGCCCCTTCCCACGTCTCCTCCGCCTCCCCCTGCTGCTCCTCTGCTTCCCCGGCCTCACATTCCTCCTCATCCCCCTCCTCCCCCTCCTCGTCCTCCTCCTCCTCCTCCTCCTCCTCCTCCTCCTCCTCCTCCTCCTCCTCCCCCTCCTTGCCACCCAGCCGAATTCAGCTGCTTCCTCTGGGGCTCCGACAATGGTGCATCCCGAAGTTCGGCAGGTCGGCCGCGTTCTCTTCCGCCAGGGCCGAGCACTTCGAAGAGTCATCGCGTCAAACCGACTTGGTTGCTTCCTGCAGGAGAAGGAGGAGACGAACCAACAACATAGAGAAGAGGAGGAGCTCTATGTGAAAGAGTACGGCAACAGCAACAGCAGGAATTGCCAATCGCAGTCGTCGGAGCAGCACTTCCGGTGACGTGATGAGAAGGGAGACCTGAGGCAGAAGTCGTTTCCATGCAGCGATGTGAACAGAGTAGTAGCAGCAGTAGTAGTGTTAGTAGTAGTCGTAACGTTCTTACCCTAACGGTCCGTCAGGGTACACCCGCAAACCCACACGAGTCCTTGTTCAGACACCCGATCTGTAGGTCGGCAGCACTCGATGCGATCAGTTCCTGCCGACTTATACCACTTTCTCTCTCTCTCTCTCTCCTTCTCTTGCTCTCTCTCTCTCTCGTTCTATTTCTCTCTCTCTCTCTCTCTCCCTGTTCTCTCTCTTTCTCTCTTTCTCTCTCTCTCTCTCTCTCTGTCTACTCTCTCGCTCTGTCTCTGGCTCTCTCTCTCCCTCTCTCTCTCTCTCTATGTCTCTCTCTCTCTCTCTTTCTCTGTCGTTCTCTCTCTCTCTCTCTCTCATTACTTCTTGATGTAGCCTGTCTCGCTCTCTCTCTCTCTCTCTCTCTATCGCCCCCCTCCCTCCCTCTCTCTCCCTCTCTCTTTCTTTCTCTCTCTCTGTATATGTCCCAACAGCACTTGTGAGTACTACTATACCTGCCATCCTGTCCTTCATTGACCTTGTTTACCTGCGCGTGTGAGAGGGCAAGAGAGGGAGAACAAAAAGAGAGAGAGAGAGAGCGAGAGAGAGCGAGAGGGAGAGAACGTGTGATATCTTTATACATATATATATATAGAGAGAGAGAGAGAGAGAGAGAGAGATGAAAAAAAAAAAAAAAAAAAATGACCGCGCGTTTCGCCGTAGCTCTGCTGAACCCGCAGGCTGGATCTTGCGACGCGCTCCCGGCGACGAGGGCGCGGGAGCCCTCGAAGGACGGACAGCCTTCGCTATTCTGCTTCAGCGCAGCTCCGCCCGCAGGGTCTCGGGGAGGAACGGCCGGTGCAGGAGGAGAAGAGGACGAGCAAGGAGCAGCGGCAAGATGGGGAGGGATGAGGAGCAGGCATGGTCACCGTGCTCGCCGATTCGACGCTCGGATCGCTCCGAGTCGACTTATCGACTCGATGTGAGGTCGCCTGCGGTACAATAGGGTGGGTGGGTGGAGGGAGAGCAGGACGAGGGCGAGGGGGACGACGAGGACGGCGAGGAGGACGTGGGGGAGAAGGTGGCGCTTGCGGCTCGTGTTGCGTGCAAATCACCACGGCTTCTGCCATCGTCGTTGGTGTCACCGTCGTGATCGCCAAGGAGAGGAGGCAGTACGATCGGCACGGGTGATCGAGCTCGCTCGCCAATGTTTGTGATCATTGTCGCTGATATCGGTTGCCTAGGGGTGCCCGTCTCCTCGCCTTGGTCGGCACCACCGCCATACAGTTCCTGGTTGCTATGCAGGACGTCATCACGCACCTCCTTTTCCACGCAGTCGCCGCTCTGGTAACATCTGCGTGCGCCTCCACAACGTCTTCCATCTCTGCATCCTCTTTCGCCTCATACTTTCCATGGCATCCTTCCCCTGCTTCTCCCTCTCCCTCTCCTCTCCTCCTGACCCCCTTGTCATTTTCCGCCCCCCTTCTCGCCGTCGTCCTTTTTCGCCTCCCCCCATTATCCTCCTTGTCACCTCATCCCCCTCCTGATTATCCTCCATCTCGTTTCCCCTTCCTCTCCTCATCCCGCCTCCTCGAAACATCAGAAATGAGTCAAACGAATTGGAAACCTACAGACAGTGCCAAAGAGCTGTTAAAAACTTACGGCGGCGCTGGAAACGTTCTCCTCTTCCTCCTCCTCCTCCTCCTCCTCCTCCTCCTCATCCTTATCCTCCCTCCTCCTCGACCCTGCTCTTTGCGTCTTGCTCCTCGTCGTCCTCCTCCTCCTCCTCCTGCCTGCACCCTGCTCCTTGCTTCTTGCTCCCCCTCCTCCCCCGTTTAAAACGCTGCTGAAAATTTCACGGATGAAAAGAGCCGGGCGTTTTCAAAATACGGGTTTCGTTTGAGCGCCGCGCATTTTCGGCACCTCGTTCGTTTCAAAAGCTTCCAACTGCAAGAATGGAGGCCGGTTCGTTTTCAAAATGCAGATCTCGGTTGCGACTTCATCGAATCCGAGGACCCGAAATCACAATTGTGTAGCAGTCACACGGATGGAGGACGGCTTCTTGCCAAAACGCTGATGTCGCTTAAGATTCCCGCGAAATGTGTGACCTTCATTTTGAAATCGCGCGACGTGTACGCGGATGAAGGGAAGATGTATTGTTTTGCTGTTTTATCACCAACATCTCCTTGACTTGTGTGGTTTTCCTGGTTTGCGAGTCTTCTCGCTCGACGGATGGACGGCGAATCATTCACAAACTTGCGTCTCGCTTGGGTACCCACTGCGCGTTTCCCGCAGCACGAAGGAGGGGACTTGGGACGGGAGTGTGGATTGCAGCATCGTTGGTGCATCCTGGGAGACAGGCACCCGAACTGCACGAGGACGCGTCTACAGACGGATGTGGCAGTGCACGGACTTCTCGCCGCAGAGCTTCCGGGAGCATCGCATTGGAACATGTCTCTTCAGCTACTCTTCGCATTGGGCGGCTGAACAGGACCACATAGTTTCTCTGCCTTTCCACATTTGCGTTCAGTCACCCGTTCGATGAGCGTGCCATCCACCCTTTTTTCAGTTTTCCGCCTCCTGCACCTGCTGCGCTGCGCTGAAGACTGCATCCGGATGGTTTTCGAAGCCCCTCCCCCCAGGTGCCCAATGACACTCGGGAGGGCGGACCGAAAAGTATACGAGGACGCAGGATAGACGCGCCGTCTCCTCCGCCTCCGTCCTCGCTCCCCCTTCTTGCTCCGCCTCCCTCCCTCCCTCCCCCCTCCCTCCTTCCCCCCCTCCCTCCTTCGCTCCTTCCTCACTCCCTCCCTCCCTCCTTGGTTCATCGCCGTTTCTCGCGCCAAGCCGAGCCGTTCTCGCGCCGAGCCCGGGACGCGTGCCGCCACGCCGTGCCCCAGCCTGCCGTTGGGGCCGTGCGGCGGCCGCGCGCGCGATGGCGTCCGCCGCCCTGGCGCCGCAGCCGGAGGACTCCACCCTCCCCGGGGGCTCCCGGCTCCAGAGGAAGGAGGGGACGGGGGGGGAGGGGCGGGAAGGGGAAGGCACAACCGAGGGGGGTCATTGGTAGCGGGGTCACCTGCTCCTCCAAAGGATGGAGGTTCGAGGACGAAGTATGGGGTCCTGATGGATCCTCCTCCTCCTCCTCCTCCTCCTCGTGCTCCTCCTCCTCCTCCTCCTCCTCCTCCTCCTCATCCTCCTCCTCCTCTTCCTCTTCCTCTTCATCCTCCTCCTCCTCCTCATACTCCTCCTCCTTCTGCTCCTCCTCCTCCTCCCCCCCTCCTCAAGAAGGTGGTGATCTCCCTAGTGGTGACCCATCTTGGCATTGCCTATGTGAGGGCCAGGAGGATCGAGGGTCGAGGGTTCGGGGAGTTTCTAAGCCTTCTGGGGCGCCTTCGTTGCGAAGGCCGGATCCTCTTTGAATTTCTTGTATGAGTGCGCCCACGGACAGGTCCAGGGGCCGGATGCGAAGGGGAGATTATCCAGAAGAGCACAGAGAGGATGAGGAGGACGGGAAGGAGGGAGTAGAGAAGGATCATGATGAGGATTTTGAATTACGGTGGCCTGTGTCGAACAGTTGATGCAGGGGTAACCGGGAAGTCGCGCAAGCACAACGCAAACCGTGGATTGCTTGGACCTACTCGCTGCATGGGACACGGCATACAAGACCAACAATTTGGAGGAGGAGCGAAATTTCACTAAGAAGACGAAGTGTCCGCGCCAAAAGGCAAAAAGACCTGGCTGGACGAACGACTTCGGGACGGGCCATGGCGTGCTGTTCGTGGACTTCGCGCAGGCACAGCCAAACGACCTACTCACATCAAAGACCCAGCTGGGAGGTTGGTGGAAAGTTACCCGCGCGTAGAAGCAAAAACCTAGTATTGCGAACGTACACCATGGAAGATAACACACTCGAGCTCCCGACTAAACAATAGCGACGCAGTCGGAGATGTGTTCCCCACCGACACGAACACGTACAATATGGAAGAAGCGCAGGAAGTTTTCAAACGACGATCCATCGGGAAAGCAGCTGTAAAATATGAAGTACCACCTGAGTGTGGGGAAGAATTGAGTAGCACGGAGGCGTTCGAGCCACTACTCAAATTATAACATTATGCCAGACTTTCTGGGCGAAGCGCGACTTACCGCATTATCAGAACATTGCATACGTACCACTACTGTTTAAGAAAGGGAAATGCGAGTTCCCCCGGAATCTACCTGCCCGTAGCATCACTGCATGTTGGATACAAAAGTGCAGCATCTATGGTGCAGCAACTAGTTCATGTTGGAGGTGCAGAAGGACGCATACATCAAACACAATGTGGCTTCCGTCCGCAACGAAACACCGTGCAATACATGTGGTTGGCGCGTCGAATGCTCGACGCTACGCACGCGTCGGCGTCACCTGGATTGTTGGCTATCTTTCTTGACTGGGCCAACGCATTTGACATAATAATGCAGTACATTCGCATTGAAACGCTAGGCAGGTTCGGCATCCCAGAGCGGATGGTGGAGTTCATACCAGGTAAATATGGTGAGGCATATGTTGTACTAAAGTATGACGATGGGAAGCCAACTCGACGGCGACAGCGCGCTGGCATCGCTCAAGGATGCCCGCTCTTTCCTTATGTGCTCAAAATTGTACAGTCGGCGATGTTCTTCTACACTGGCAGCTACATGCGCGACAGAGGTCACACTGTCGAGGAACCACCGTATGTGGTCTGCTCCGATCTTGTGTACGCGGACGATACGATGCTCGCCAGCAGCAATACGGAAACAAACCCACATGTTACCCGACTGCGGCGTCGAAGAAGGTGCACGCTACGGCTTGGAACTAACATGGGGCTATGCAGATGCTGGTGGTATACACCATAACAAACGGTTGACAAACTTGTGCGTTTGGGGGGTCTGCTGACGTCGGGCCTGTCAGCCAAAACAGAAATACCGCGCAGAATTTGTGAATCAGGGGCTCGTTTCTCAACTCTCTACACGACTGCTGGGCGCATGCGACTACCACGCGAAGTAGCTCACTTGATCTGTACAAAGTGATTGCGGCACCAAAATGAACATACAACTTGAAATCAATCTGGCGAGTTCAGTAGGACAAGCGCAAACCTCATGGGTTCCATGCGCGGTGTTTCAGAGAACCATTGCCAAGTCCACGTTCTCTTGCATTGCGAATTTCAAACGAAGCGGTATTGGAACGAAGTGGCAAAGCGGCAGTGAGCACCACATTCAGTAAGAGGCAGCTGTCACTGCATTGAAAAACTGCGACCCTCCCGCAGGCTAAGTTTTTACGAGCCCCCACTTGCGATCCGCATTCAATCGAGCCACGGCGTTGGTATCTCCGCCGGAAGCGTGGGAAGTTTGTCTGTACGCGTCCGCATACAATGTGACGATCATTGGCTTTAGTGTTTCGTTCCCTCACCCCCGTCTTCCGTTCTCTTCCTGTCCCGCCCTTCCCCCTCTTCCATCTGCGAGCGCCCCGTTCATACTTTAGTTCGCCAATGCGCCGCTTGAGCGCCAGGCTTGATTGACTGATTGTCTCCGGCCCTGGAAGCTTCCAAAAGCCGTTGTTTTCAATACGTGGTTCTCGCTGTAACGCGGCGCACATTCGCCCTGACAGCTTCCAGCAGCTTCCAATCGGGCGGTGTTTTTGTACGCGGCCTGGCGCCGCACGAAATCGTTACAACAGCGTCCAAGGCATGCAAAGCGTTGGGGCGCGGCGTTTTCGAATTGTGACTATCTTCTTCCATTGCGTCAGCACTCGCTTTCAAAGCTTCTAAATCTTATTGTGAACCATGGCGGCTCATCAATTACATGGGGCAGTCGCTTGAGACCTTCTCGAGCTCCATGCCCAGAAGTTGAGCTGTGCAACAGCTCCACGGGCTAAGGGCGGCGATTTTCCGATGTTGGGTGTTCGGTTTCGACGCGGACATGTGTTGACCAATCTATGGATCACGTGCAACGGTTCCACGAGCGAGAAGGATGCAGGATTGATGATTGGCGAAACGGGGTTCTCTCTTCAATGGCAGGCCCAGCGTGCGCTCGTTTTTCAAGGCAGCGGTGGGAAGCTTGCGCGTGGCGGCTCATGGTGAGGAGTCCTGAGATGGGAGGGTGCACGCGTCGCGCCAGCGTTGGCCCATCCTGGGTTTAATGTAACAGATGCCCTTTCCTGTTCCTCCTCCTCCTCCTCATCATCATCATCATTTTCATCCGCATCATCATCACCATCCTCATCCATTTGGGTTCAAGCAATCCTGACTTGAGCTAGGTCGCGTTGAGACGACCGCAACGTCTTGCATCCGCGAATGTCCCCTACTGTTGCCATTCTGCCACACACACACCTATATATATATATATATATATATATATATATATAATATAGGTGTGTGTGTGTGTATATATATATATATATATATATATATATATGAGTAGGCCGGGGGGGGCAAAATCGGTGCCGCCATCCCCCATGGCCGCCCCCCGAACCTTGGGGGGTCACAGACCCCCCGGGACTGCCCCGGGCCGCTTCCAAATTGCCCACGACAGGCCACGCGGGCCGTACAGATGGTCAAGAAAGCCCGAAGATGCCCCGAAGACGCCAAAGAGCGCCCCAAGAGGGCCCGTGAGGGCCCCGAGAGGGCCTTCAAGAGGCAAAAATCGGCCCATCTCCTTCGTAAAACGTACATTTTCGGCGTACTCGCTGGCTTCGTCTTCACAGTGCCCCAGACGCCCCCGCGGAGCCCCAACACAGCCCAAGAGAGACCAAAGAGGGCCCCAGACGGCCCAAAAGGGTCGTCCTGTGGGGCTCACGGACCCCCCCGAGACGGCGGCCCAAGAGGCCCCAAAGCCGGCCCAGGAGGCCCCCAAGACGGGTTCAGGGAGGCCCAAGAGGGCCCCGTTCGAAATAATGTTCCCGGAAGCCTCTCCGGGAACATGATTTCCGGGTTCCGAGGACGCCCAAGAGGCCCACAAGACAGCCTCAGCGAGACCCCAGAGGGCCCGAGATGGCTTGAAGATGGCCGAAGAGGGCCCCGAGAGAGCCTCGAAGAGGCAAACATCGGCCAATTATTTTTGTAAAACGTACATTTTCGGCATACTCGCTGGCTTCGTCTTCGCAGTGCCCCAGACGCCCCCGAGGAGCCCCAAGACAGCCCAAGAAAGACCCAAGAGGGCCCCAGACGGCCCAAAAGGGTCGGCCCCGAAGCCGGCCCAGGAGGCCCCCCAAGACGGCCTCAGGGAGGTCCAAGAGGGCCCCGTTCGAAATCATGTTCCCGGAAGCCTCTCCAGGAACATGACTTCTTCGCTCCCAGGGACCCTTACTGGGCCCTAGGACAGCCTCAGCGAGGCCCAAGAGGGCCCGCGATGGCTTGAAGATGGCCGAAGAGGGCCCCAAGAGGGCCTTCAAGAGGCAAACATGTGCCCATTTCCCTCGTAGAACATACATTTTCAGCATACTCGCTGGCTTCCCCTCTCCCGGGCGGCCCGAGCCCGCCCCGAAGCAGGCCACGACAGGCTAAGGGGGTCCCGAGCCAAGACGGTCCCACGAGGCCCCGAAGACGCCCAAGCTGCCCTCAAGACAGCCGACGAGGACTCCAACACGCTCCAGGACGGACTCAAAAGACTCCCCGAGAGGGCCCTGGAAGGCAAGATGCACTCATTTTCCGAGTGTTTTGGATTTGGGCGTTCTCGCTTTTCCCGCTTTCCAGCGCTCCTTTCACGGCCTCGGAGACCCTTCAGATCGTTCCAAGAAGGCCCGCGAGGCCCCGACGAGGGCCCCAAGACGGCCCAGGATGCTCCCCAGACAACCAAATTGTGCCCCAAGAGCGCGCCAAGAGAAGGCCCAGAGGGGTTCCGAGGCGGCCCGAGCCCGCCCCGAAGCAGGCCACGACAGGCTAATGGAGGTCCCGAGAGGGCCCTAGACGGTCCCAAGAGGCTCCGAAGACGCCCAAGCTGCCCTCAAGACGGCCGACGAGGATTCCAACACGCTCCAGGACGGACTCAAGAGGCTCCCCAAGAGGGCCCTGGAAGGCAAGATTCACGAATTATCGTTTTTGAAGGATTTAGGCGTTCTCGCTTTCCCCGCTTCCCAGCGCTCCCTCACGGCCTCGCTCGGAGGCCCTTCAGATCGCTCCAAGACGGGTCACGAGGCCCCGAAGAGGGCCCCAAGACGGCCCAGGAGGCTCCCCAGACAAGCCAACTGTCGATGTCTCCTGGGCAGGATGGTTGGCGTGAAGGCGTTTGGGACCGATTGGCGATTCGGGACCCTCTTTGTCCGTCTCAGGGGTCTCCTGGGGCACTCTTGACCTGTCTTGGCATTTTTGGCGGACCCGAGACCCCAGGGGAGCAGCGGAATGCCAAGGGGCGGATGCTTTTCTGACCCGGGACCACCCCCCGGCCCCCCTCCACCACCCACCCACCCCGACGGGGGAGGGATCATAGGGAAGGAGCTCCTATTCGATCCGATTACGACATTACTCCATCACGACGTGGCTCGATTTTCTTCGGGCTGACGCGCGTGAGGGGGAGGACCCGAGGTGGCGCAGGCAGAACTGGAGCGGCGATAACGACGGCTCAAACGGAAAAGCCCCTCACACACGCCAACAGGGTCGGCGGATTCAAACGTTGATCGTTGCACAGATCGCACGTCAAGAAAATGTAACCCAGGATGCAGCTGAAATGGGCGACAGATAACTTGTCACTCAGAAGCTACGTGTAAGAATATTCCAAAGCCTGGCACTTGGATTGTTGCAGCGGAATGAGGCCGCGACAGCTGTGATGAATGCAGGGTTAATGGGAGAAGTCGGGTTTGTGATGAGTTATGGTGTACCTGTTCGGGTTCGCCTTCTTACTCCTTGCATGTGTGATGCGCCGTCCAAGGCCTGTGCCCTCGTAATGGTTTCGCATCTCTGTGGTCCCCCAAGTGGCAGGGACGGGCATCCTGTGAGTCATGCCGATAAGGCAGGGCGTCAGCATTGTAATTGAGCCCATCGCGCTGACATGACTGCTTTGAGTGCTCTCCCTGGCCCGTCTCCTTCCCCGCGCTCTTGCCTCCCGCTTGTCTCACGGTCGTTGTCCCCTTTCGGTGTTTCGCGTTCGACCCCCCCTTCTTGACAAGTCTCTAGACAGCGATTGATTGATCTCAGCTCTGGCGCCTGTCACCCACCGCTTTTAATGTGTCACACGCATGTCTAATGGTGCGCCTGCTCGGAGGTATCTGTCTCTGTCTCCTTGTCGCATTGTCTCTCCCATTTGGACTGAAGCGCCTGACGCTGGGTTGTATCCTTAACCATTCGCGGAGGCAGGGTCCCACCATTATCATCATCGTCATCATCATCATCATCATCAGCTTCACCACCACCACCACCATCATCATCATCATCATCATCATCAGCAGCAGCAGCAGCAGCAACAGCATTATCATCATCACCATCATCAGCATCAGCATCATCATCAGCATCATCAGCATCAGCAGCATTAGCATGATAGTCCTTCGCTCCCTGCGTCCTCCAGCGCTTCCTCCCCCTTGCGCGTGCTCACCACCTCCCTTCTGCAGCCTCGCATTGTATCATCACCCCCCACCGATCATCATGAGATTCCTCCCGATCCCCATTCGCCCTTCTTCTTTCACCGTAGTACGTATGTTGAGGTATCAGTATCATCACCCCGTTTATGGCATTGGTTGTCTTTATCTCTTCTCCAGTACCACCATTACCATGACCAGTCTCATCCTGCTCCGCCTGTCCTCCTCATGCATCCTCCTCCCCGATCTTCCTCCATAAGAGTCTGTCCGTCTGCTCCTCCTGCTCCACCCCTCCCCCCTGACCGTATCCTCCCCCGCCCCCTTATCATCCCCCAGGCCACTCTCTCCTCATTGTCCTTCCCTCACGCGTCTGCACATCACGGCGTGTGAAGCTGTGTGGAAGGCAGAGACAGTAGGTCGAATCATCACGTGTACTGCATTGGGAGGCGCCGACCTACACAATCCAAGATGGCAGTTGTGTGGCAACTCAGCGGGAATTCGTTAGTCGCCCCTTCCCCGCCGAAATTGAAACAGGGCTCATGCATAGCTTGCCCATTGATGGAGCGCCACCCGCGGTCTCAGACAAGGCCCCCAGTTATCACGGATAGCACATATATATGTATGTACATTTATAGTTGTATGTGTCTATATGTATGTCTGTGTATGTATAGCATAGCTCGTCGCACACACACACACAGGACATGCCTAAGATTGGGTCTTCCGATGTCGTCCTCCTCCGCCTCCCGAACAAGTCCTCGAACTCCCTTTGCACACTTCCTTCAGGAGGGCGCATTTTTCGTCGCCCTGCGGGCCTGCGAGGAGGAGCACATGCGCCTGAAGGTTGAGGAGGAGGAGGGGGCAAAGGAGGAGCATCACATGAGGAAGAGGAGGTGGAAACGGCGGGGACGGGGTGGTGATATGGAGAGCACGAGGAGGATTGAGGGGGAGTCGTTCCTATTCCAGTTGCCCGCCGCTGTTGTTGGGTGTGGTATGAGCTATCGTTGGTTGGTTTCGCCCACCTAGGCAGACGAAACAGGGTTCGCTCCGTGCACGTTCAGGGAGAACAGATTCACAGGAGGAGCGAATCACGACGAGAAGGAGGAGTGGGAGGGAGGAACAAAAGGATGAACAGCGAAGGAGGAAGCGGAAGCGGAGGTGAGAGGGATTACCGGGGGAGGAACGAGAGACGGAGAATGGCGAGGCGGAACGAAGGAGAATCAGCAGTGGGATGAGAAGGAGGAGGAGGAGGAGGCAGAGAAAGAAGAGGGTAAGATGGAGTCGGAGTAGGATGAGGAAGATGAGGTGGGGGAGGAAGACGAAGAGGACGATGACAACGGCACGTAGCAGGACGAAGATAGGGAGGAAGGTGAAGGTGTGGAAGAGGAGGGGGAGGAGTCGGAGGAGGAGGAGGAGGACGAGGAGGAGGAGGAGGAAGGCGACGAGGACGAAGAGGATAACAATGAGGAGGAAGAAGAGGGAGATGAGGAGGAAGAGGAAGAGCGAGCACGAGGAGGAGTAGGAGGAGGAAGAGGAGGAGGAGGAGGAGGAGGAAGGATGAGGGCAAAAGGAGCGGAGGAGGACGAGGCGGAAGAGCAGGAGCTGGGCGAGGAGAAGGCGGAGGGAGGCGGAGGAGGAGGAGGTAGAGAAGAGAAGGAAGAGGAGAAGGAAGAGAAGAAAGACAAGACAGCCCACGACGACTACGACAACTACGACGACGACGGCAACGAGGACCCATCCTCCGCTCAATGTCTATCCTTGGGCAGTTTCTGAAGTGAGTTCCAGTCGGCCAGAAATTCGAGTCGTACCCAGCAGTTGCTGCGAGAACACATACACACATAATACGCGTGTACATATATAGATATATATAGAGATATATATATATATATATATATATATATATATATATAATATATATATATATATATATATGTTGGCGGTGCGCCGTGGCACGAACCCCCCCCCCAGCACTACCGGGGGGTTTCGTGCACTACCGGGGGGTTTCGTGCAGCCCGCACCGGGTGCCGCCAGCGGCTTAGAACACCCCCCCCTTGCCGCTTTACCGGGGGGGTTCGTGCAGGCCGCATTGGGTCCTCCCCTGTCGCTTTACCGGGGGGGTTCGTGCAGGCCGCACTGCGTCTACCTGGGCTCCCCCCCCCCCCCTGTGGGAGTGGGGGGGTGGGAGTGGGGGGTGGGTTGGGGGGGGGGCAGGGGGGCGGTTGGGAAGGGTGGCTCCCTGTCGAAGTGTGGCGTGTGCTCGCCTTGTGTTCTCTATTCGCGTCTGCTCGCCTTTGTTCCGCCGCAGCCTCTCGTATTGTGGCTCGTGGCCACAATACGAGAGGCTGCGGCGCAACTCCCGAGAGCCGCTGTGGGGGGTCGACGGCACGGCCGCGTAGAGAAGAACAGTGCCGCCGTGTTCCGGCACGGCCCTGGGATGCAATGCCGCCGCCGTGTTCCGGCCCGTCCTGGTAAGATTCGCGCGTCGGGGCTGGGGTTCGCGCGTGCCGGGAGCGCGCCGCTTACGGAGGGGTTGCGTCCTTACCGGGGGGTTCGTGCAGCCTACCAGAGGAGGTCGTGTTTACCGGGGGGGTTCGTGCAGGCTCGCACCGGGAATGGCGCCAGCTCGAAACCCCCCAGGAGAGATTACCGGGGGGGGGGGTTCGCTCCGCACCGGGCACCGCCGACATATATATATATATATATATATATATATATATATATATATATATTTGTATAAGCTTGCTGATTAATGATATGCAAAAGACCGAAACACGCCGTCAACACCGATCTGTAGTTTTTCCTGGCTCGAGCCCCCCCCTCCCCGGGGGGCAGGGGGGGAAACGGACCAGGGGCTCTTGATGCTGGGCCAGCTTGCCCAGGCCGCCGTGCTGGGGGTGGCCAACCTGGGCGGCGCGTGGTTGGGGAAGTGCCAGCCGCCACCGTGCCCAGCCTCGCCGGCCTGCCCGCCGGCGGGCGCTTGCACGTGCCCGCCAGCGCCGGCGGTCTCGTGCCCGCAGGTGAGCGTCACCTGCCCGGCGGTGCCGGCCGTGGAGGCCCGCGCCTGCCCCGAGGCGCCCGCGGCGCCAGCGTGCCCGCCTCCGCCCGCGTGCCCGCCGAGCACGTGCCCGGCGGAGGCCGCCGAGGCGCTGGGCCGGCAAGACTGCTGGCCGGAGACGCGAGTGGCGCTGAGCTTCGCGTGCGGGCTCGGCGGCGTGGCGGTGCTGGTCGGCTTCGTCCTGGGCACGTGCTGCGCGAGGCGCCATGCAGGCGCGGTGCCATCCGCAGGGCACCCTGCATCTGGCCGGTCGCAGCTGTCTGGTGAACCACGGGGCCGCGGAGTGGCACTGGAGAATAGTGCTCGCCGGACTGGTGTCCTCGGACTCCCCGGCCCTCATCCTGACGCCGGATGGTGACATGTACATTGAGGACTTCAATGACGCCGTCGCCGTGCGTTGGTTGGGCCCGAACAACGAGGTGCCAGAGGGCGTGCCGCGGAACCTGATCTATCACTTCGGTCAGTTCCCGTCGGCGGCGACGCTGCGCAGATTGATGCAGGAGGGTGCCTACACCGCTGGGCTGGAGGATCAGCGCCGCGGGTACGGCATCGCCGTGTGGGGAGTTGGAGGTGCCGCTGGCGCCGCGGGCGGCGCTGCCGCCGGACCGGCCGTGGCCCAGGCGGGTGGGGCTGGCCGCGTGGCGGCAGGAGCGCCCGCCTACGTGCCGGCCTTGCCTCCCGCGCCGGGGGCGCCGGGCGAGGGCGAGGACGACGGGCCGGGCCCGGCGGCGCTCCAGGGCCTCATGGGGGTCGGCCGCGACTTCCGGCCGCCAGCGCGGCCGACGGTGCAGCCGGTGACGGTCCACACAGTGCGCTGGGTGGCGGCTGAGAGCGTTGAGTTCCCTGGAGGCAGCGTGGGCCGAGGAGATGACGTGGCGTTCAACGGCTCGGAGATGGTGTCGGGCCGAAAGGGGGTGATCGTGCTGATGGGGGTGTCCGTGCTGATGGAGGACATCGGCGACGCGGATGTGGAGGCCTACAGGTCGAAGGAGGCCCACCACGACGCGAGGTTGCTGAAGTTGCAGAGGGACTCCCGAGGCGACCGACATCGTCCCTGGCGTGACGTGGCCCGTGATGTGAGCGCAGTGAAGCAGACGGACTGGCCCGTGCCGGGCCCACAGACGGCAGAGTGGTGCACTAAGTTCCTCGACCGACGGAGTGAGGGGCCCGTGGGTTGGGATCGGCGCTGGCGGGCCGACAACAGGCTGTCCATGGACCAGTGGGGGGTGTCCGAGCACGAGACGCTGGCGAAGATCCTCGAGCGCTTGGGGACCCACGACCAGTGCGACGTTGTGAACCTAGCGGCGGCGGAGGACATCGTGCGGCGGATGCAGCTCATCGAGTATTTCTACTACGAGGTCCATCGGCAGTCGGACTCCAGCAAGCAGCAGGACAAGAAGGGCGGCAAGGGTGCGCGCCTTGAGGAGATGGCCGTCTTCTCGGGGAAGCATCGTGAGTACGGCGAGGTGATGGTGGCGCCCGAGCTGCTGACCTACGTCGCCTCCGAGCTGGAGCGGGACTCTGGCATCATGAAGCAGATGAGGAAAGCCCGCGAGGAACGGCGACTCGCGGGCAAGCATGACCAGTGAATGGGGCCGCCGCGGGAGTCCCCGATCCCGCGGCGAGTATGCAGGGGGGCCGCTGGAGATGAGCCCCAGCGCGGCCGATGTACGTGGCTCACATGAGGGCAGGGTTGTCAACCGTGATCTGCTTCCTCTGCCTCACTACCGCCTGCCGAGCACGGGCAGCGACGACGGCGGCCAGCCAAAGTCTCGTCGGGGGCGACGCCGCCGAGGGGAGCGAGCCCATTGCGAAGACTGGGCTCGCTGCTGCGCGATCACGCTGAACGAGCTCGACCGCGGGTCTGCTGATCCGCAACCTCAGGGACAGCGGGCCAGTGCCGGGCAGGAGCGCAGCTTGGGGATGATCCAGGCTGCGGTAGCTGAGCTCGGACGGCCGCCCGCCGACCTGACTCGCCAGGGAGCCCTCGCGGAGCTCCTGGCCAAGCGCAGCTACACCGGCGAGAAGGTGTCTGTCGCTCGGCTCGACATTTCTCTTTTGTCTCTGCCTGCTGGTGGGGGCGGTCCCCGGGCGCTGACTACTTTGCTCGGGGATGAGGGTCCAATGGTAGTCGACGCCTTTCCAAAAGACAAAGTTTTGCCTCCATCGGAGGCGGCGGCGCGGGTGGCCGAGTCGGCCTTGAAGCGCCCATGCTACGATCCTTCGCTGCAGGGGAGGCCGCGCCGGCATGCGCGACTCCTTGCGGCCCTCCACGGCGCAGGCATGCTCGAGTGGAGGCGGCATGGATCGCCCCGGGTAGGCCTGTTTACTGTTTGGAAAAAGAACGGCAAGCAAAGATTGATTGTCGACGCGCGTTTATCCAACTTGTGTTTCGCCTCTCCTGATCCGGTCGACCTGGCCACTGGCGGATCGTTCGCGCCCCTCGAGGTTGACCCGGGGCCCCCAGTGTGCCTCGCCCAGGTCGACATCCAGGATGCCTTTTACCACCTCCTCCTCCCTCCTGAGCTCGTCCCCTTATTCTGTCTCCGCCCTGTCACGGCCGGACTCGCTGGAGTCTCTGAGCTCGACGGCGCCGCTGTCTCTCCGACCCAGCTCGTGTACCCACACCTGCGTGTTGTGCCGATGGGTTGGAACCATGCTTTGTGGTGGTGCCAGCGAATTCACGAATTTCATGCCTTTCGGCAGCCCGGCGTGTCCCTCTCAAACAAGCTCTCGGATAAGAAGCCCGGGGTGCGTCTGGGCCGCTCGGGGTTTGCTCACACGGAATACGTTGACAACTTCGCGGCCATCGGGCGCCAGGCCAGTGAGGTCGATGCCGTGGCCGATTCCGTTCTAGACGCCCTGACCACCGCGGGGCTCTGCATGCATCCTCGTGAGAGCTCGGTTGGCGGGTCCGTCTTGGGTTGGGAGTTTAGTGACGAGTGCCCTCAGGTTCGTGTGAGCCCTCGCCGAGTGTGGAGGCTCCGTCTCGGCATAGAAGGGCCCCTAGAGAGGGGCTTCGCAACTGGTAGGGACCTCGAGGCCATCATTTGACATTTCACGTTTGCCGCTCGAATTCGGCCTGAGGCCCTGCGCGTGTTCTCCGCTGCGTATGCCTTCAGTCAGCGGGGGGCCGACACTCGCCGTAGGTTGTGGGCTGCCGTGCGGAGGGAGCTTCGTTGGGCAGTAGGTCTCCCCCCCCTCCTCCGTCGTCGCCTCGATGCCGATTGGAGCTCAAAGGTACGGTGCACAGACGCCTCCCCTTGGGGTCGGGGGGGCTGCTTGGCTGAGCGTGACGCTCGGTCCATCGCGGAGGCTGGCCGGTGGTCGGACCGGTGGCGCTTCTCGCGGGGGGCCGAGGATCGCGTTCGGCCGAGAGATGCCTCGCTCCGGGAGGAGCTGAACTTAGCCGCGGCGGCCGGTCTGGACGACCTGGATCGTGTCGGGACGGCTCGGCACCTGGAAGCCCTCGGCGAGGCGGATCGGAGTGGGGCTGTCCCGGAGATCGGGCCCGAAATCCTTGAGGGATCCTGGACCACCATTTCGGCCGGCCGCTGGATGCGACGGGAGGCGATGCCCATCGTGGAAGGGCGCGCTCTGGTCTGGGGGGTCCGACATGCGAGCCGGGGTTTAAGCGAGTTTGGCAAGCGGATTTTGTTTCTGACCGACGGGATGTCCGAGGTCCTGGCCCTTGAGAAGGGCCGATCGTCGAGCGTGGCCTTAAAGAGAGTGTGCAGGCAGTGGGCGGCGACGGTGTTTGCGGCCGATTTGTATCCTCGAGTTCGGTGGATTCGGTCTGAGTTGAATGTGGCCGACGAGCCTTCGCGTCGCTATCAGCCGAAGCCATGTGGGCTCAAACCTGGGCACTTTCGGCCTCCACCAGGTCTGTCCGAGCCGGATGACGACCGGCCTCCCGCGACCACTCGCAGGTGCTCCGACCCTGCCGTCTTCGGGGGATGTGGTTCTGGCGACCGGCAGCCTGGTGAGGCCAGGCGGGTCTGCGAAGCGGCGACCTGTGCAGGGCGAGCCGCTCACCCTGTCGCGAGCAGCGGCACTGTCCAAGGCTGGTCCGCGGCCGCGGCCGACCCAGAGGCAAGCCCGGGCGAAGGCATCGGCGAGACCCGCCAAGCCTCGGCCCGAGGCGCTGGCCACGAGGGGGGAGCGGGCCGCTGTCCGGCAAGCGAAGTTCCCCGAGGACAAGCGCGCGACAGATGGCGAGGGCCTCTCGCTGCTCGAGAGGGAGAGCGTGGGCGACCACAACCAGCGGGTCTACCAGTCGGTGCTCGTGGAGTTCAGGGCGTTCTCCAAGACCCTGGGCCTGCGCCTCAAGGCCGCTCAGGACTACGACGAGGCAGCCGTGGAGTGGGCCCACCACGCGTTCTTCGACGGCGGCGACGCCCAGGAGGGACAAGGCTCACGGCGGTGCTGCTGTACTACTACCCGCGGCTCCTGTCCGTCGCCGGACTGCCCCGGTTCAGCCGAGCGCTGAAGGGGTGGAGGCGACCGGTGCCGCCTCGGAGCCGGCTGCCGCTGCCATGGGAGGTCGCCTGCGCGGTGGCAAACAAGCTCGCGGCGAACCAGGACCTGCACGCTGCCCGCCTCATCATCGTGATGTTCGTGTTCTACCTGCGTCCCGTGGAGCTGATGTCGCTGACCGGGCGGCAAGTGGTGCCGCCGGTGCGGGCGGCGGGTCACGATGCGCGGTCGCTCGTGCTGTTCCCCATGGAGGAGGAGACGCCCAGCAAGACCGGCGCTTTCAACGAGAGCGTGCTGGGCGACCTGCCGTTCTACCGCTTCATCGGCGACGTGCTGAAGCTGCTCAAGGCCGGCGTCGACGACAAGGGTCTCGTGGCCCAGGTGCGGCACGTGCAGCTGGCAAAGGCGTTCCGCACGGCGGGCCAGCAGCTGGGCCTCGAGGGCCCACCAGGCCTGCACCAGCTGCGACACGGCGGAGCGCCCGCCGACCTGGCCAGCGGCCGCCGCGGCATCGCGGAGGTGAAGGCCCGCGGCCGCTGGGCCAGCGACAGCTCGGTGACGAGGTACGGCAAGGGAGGCCGCATCGCCGACCAGCTGGCCAAGCTGCCGCAGCCGTTCCTCGACCACGCCATCGCCTGCGCCAAGAAGATTGGCGACATCCTCTGCGAGCGCTGCCGGCCTTTGCCGCCCGTGCGGGCGGGGCCGTAGCGCTCGAGGTGTTCAGCGGCTCCGGCAATCTCAGCCGAGCCTGGCGACGTCGCCAGCATGTTTTGGGCTATGCCATTTTTGAGTGGGACATCCGCTGGGGAGATGAGTATGACCTCACTCGCCAGCGGGTGCAACGCCTGGTGCGAGGATGGGTCAACAACGGGCTGATTGCTGCCATCTGGCTGGGCACCCCTTGCCACAGCTGGAGCCGTGCACGGGACATCCGCCCAGGGCCGCCGCCCTTGCGGAGTGACCTGCACGTGATGGGGTTGCCCGACCTAGCGCCTCGTGACGCTGAAAAGGTCAGGGTCGGCAACGCCCTGATGAAGTTCTCAGCCTCGCTGTTTATGCTGTGCCAAGCCGTGCGCGTGCCGGAAGCAATCGAGAACCCTCACATGTCTAGAATTTGGCTGACGCCTCAATTCATTAGATTGCAAAGAAAATGTCGCTCTGTCGTGTTGGATTTCTGCCAGTTCGGCCAGTCTTGCCGAAAGCGCACTCGCATTATATACGATCACGTAGACCTCCAGCCGTTGCATTGCCTCTGTCGAGGCCCCCGCGGGATCTGTTCCCGCACGGGCCGCCCGCATGATCAGTTGCAAGGAAAAAGTGCTGACGGCGTTTTTCGCACGCTCCTGGCCGAGGCTTATCCAGCTGATTTGCGCACTAACATCGTCCGATGCTTCCAGCTCGCGCTTGCCGAAAAGAAGGTTCAGCGAATACAGAGAATTTGGTGCGGCTGAAGCCAGTAGCGTTTTTGGAAGAAGAGTTGTTCTGTGCAAAAAAAGAGTTGGTGCCCGCTTAGCTTGATGTTAAGCGTTTCCTCGAGCTCGAGTCTGTGTGATCTGTGATTGCAAAGTCGGAAGACTTGTCGACACCAGAGATAGCATCGTTTCGCACTCCTGGCGGAAAATGGGCTGGGCGTTTCATTTGTATAAGCTTGCTGATTAATGATATGCAAAAGACCGAAACACGCCGTCAACACCGATCTGTAGTTTTTCCTGGCCAACCGTCTGCCCCACCGCCGCCCTCTCCTTTAAAAATTGCAGAACAACATGGTTCAGGTGCCCGCTTAGCTTGATGTTAAGCGTTTCCTCGAGCTCGAGTCTGTGTGATCTGTGATTGCAAAGTCGGAAGACTTGTCGACACCAGAGATAGCATCGCTTCGCATTCCTGGCGGAAAACTGGCTGGGCGTTTCATTTATATATATATATATATATATATATAATATATATATATATATATATATACATACATACATTATAAAGTATACAGAGAGTGCTCGATCCTCGGACCTTAATCCTCCTCCTCCTCCTCCTCCTCCTCCTCCTCCTCCGTAGCCATTTTGGCTCTGGCCTTTCCTTAGGCCCCCTGCTCCTGGACCCTGTCCCTCGGCGTACCTTGCGACCCCATTCCTGCGGGGCAACGTGGCGGGCGTAAGGGACGGGGGGAGCGGGGCTTCTGGCTCCAGGGACACGGCACGGGATGGCGCGGAGTGCGCGCCAAAGCGGCGTTTTGCAGAGGAGCGCAAGGCAGCAAAAGAGTGGGCGCGGCGTTCTGCGGACCGTGCGGTCCTGAAGCTCTCGCAGGAGGTACGGCGCCTCCGCGGGCTTGCGTCCGTGGCGAACAAGGCGCTTGACGCGGTCGCAGGGTGCAGCGAGGCGGCCCAGCGCTTGCGGACGGTTTTGCTTGTGCTGCAGGCCAAGCTGGAGGGCCGCGCGCCCACATGGCTGGAGGTGCTGCGGCGGAATGTCGCCATGCACGCCGACGCCAGCGACATTGACGTCTCCGCTGCGGGTGCTTCCGCACTGCGCAAGGCCAAGCACAGGCAACGGCTCGAGGCTCGGATCAAGCAGGAGACGGAGACGCCCGGGGTCCTATCCGCCGCTGCAGGGCCTTTTGTGCCCTCCACGTACATTGAGTACGACGTATACGACGGCGACTTTTCCGTTCACGCCCCCTTGGGACGGTCGACAGGGCTCCTGGACGACATTGTGGTCGTTCCTTCGGATCTCGCCGCGGGGCTCTGGGAAGCCTTCGGGCCGTTGCCGCAGGAGCAGGTCGTGGTGGCCGATGGCTCCGAGGAGCTGCGGGAGCAGCCCGTGCCGGAATTCAGTCCAGCGCCATCGGGTCAGGTGTTGGCCCATTCGGGTAGTGATTCTATTTCTATCATTCCAGAGCACATGGGTCAGACGGAGGCACATGCTGGCTCTGATGCTGTCGCTTCTACTGCAAAGTTCGATCCCGACTAGAGTTCAGGGGTGGAGAAGACCATCGAGGAGGATTGGTATCCCGAGGACACGGAGGACCTTGAGCCGCTCTCCGTGGTGGAGTTGCGCCTGGCCAACCTCGTGATCGAGTCGGGGATGCGTGCGAAGGAAATCCTCGACTCGCTGCACGCTGGACGGTGCCCTATCTGCTTGTCCTCGGACCTCCACCTTCGGAGCGCACCGAGGGGCGGCGACGCGTGCGAGTTGTGCCACGACAGCATCCAGCACCGCGACAAGATGGTCCGTTGCGAAAGCTGCCAGAGCGCCGTTCACAGGGCGTGTTTGCAAGAGCAGTTGGACCGTTAGTCCCCTGGGGAGTGCTCGCGGCGCACGGCGAGCTCCTGGTGCTCGCGGCTGTTGCGCTGCTCTTCTTCCTCTTGGTTCGCAGGGTTCGGGGCTCTCCTTGAAAACCCCCCGCCTTTCGGCGGTGCCTCGGCCCAGTACTCACCGCTGGCGCGCCGAGGGAGGGGGCGGCGGCCGTCGGAGGGACACTGCGTCCGCATGTTCCTCCTCCTCCTCCTCCTCCTCCTCCTCCTCCTCCTCCTCCTCCTCCTCCTCCTCCTCCTCCTCCTCCTCCTCCTCCTCCTCCTCCTCCTACGACGACCACGACCACGACGACGACGACCACGACGACGACGACGACCACGACGACGACGACCACGACCACGACGACGACGACGACGACGACGACGACGACGACCACGACGACGACGACGACGACGACGACGACGACGACGACGACGACGACGACGACGACGACGACGACGACGACGACGACGACCCCCTGGGGCGAGAAGGCCGAGCTCGCCGCCATGCACGCATGCCTGGCCGCGTCCGCGGGCGCGCCCGCGGACGGCCCGCCGCCAGCACCCGCGCCCGCGGAGCCGCCCGCCACAGCAGCGAGGCTGACGGCGACGGTGGCGATCGAGGGTCGGGGCGTGCAGGCGACCCCTCGAGGAACCGATGATGGGCCTGTCTTCCACCACCACCACCACCATAAGTTGGAGGGGGAGGGGATCCTCCTCCTCCTCCTCCTCCTCCTCCTCCTCCTCCTCTCGTTCCTCCTCCTCCTCCTCCTCCTCCTCCTCCTCCTCCTCCTCCTCCTCCTCTTCGTCCTCCTCTTCCTCGTCCTCCTTCCCCCCTCCAACTTATTATTGTGGTGGTGGTGGCAAACAGGACCATCAACAGATCATGGCATGGGCACGAGCTGTCAGAAGTCCGCGCGGGTTTCTCAGACTGGCGCTGGAGGCCGCGCCGCCCATGGCGGGCTCCGCGCCAGCGCCGAGCCAAGAAATCAGCGCGGACCTCCGAAAATTCCTGCTTGTGCCATGACATGTTCCTCGATTTGTCGCCTTGACATCCTGGTCAGAAGGCACTGGGCGTTACGAAGGGCACTCGCCCCCGCGGCGGACGCTGCTCGAGAGACTGGCCAGGGACGACGGCGACGTCGACGTTGGCGAGGATGGCGAGGGCGACCTCAACGACCACCACGATCACGACCTCGGCAGCGTGCATCGACGACCGCGACCACGACGACGACACCGGCGACGACAAGAAGCTATCCCCTCTCATTCATTCTTTTCGCTGTGGAGGCCTCCACAGGCCCCTCGAGGGCCGAGGGAACTCAGCACCCCCTCCCTCCCCGAGACCTTCCTGAGCCCCGAGCCCCGTCCGAAGCCCCTTCGAGCCCCGAAGCCCCTGACCCCCTCCGAGCCCCCCCGAGGCCCCTCCTGAGGCCTCCTCGCGGGCCGAGGGCAAGACTTTCCTTCGGGCGCCCCCCCCCACGCCCCAGAGAGCCGACGTACTGACTTTTTTTCAACAGGAGCCCCCCTGGAAGTCCAGCGGCCGGATGATCGCCCTGGGCCGTCTTCTGATGGTCCCGGTGCTCCGTGAGGGCCCCAGGAGGCCGAAGACAGCGAGCAACGCTCCGTGCTGAGTTGCCCAACCTGCTGTAGGCCTGGAGTCCCCCCACAGGGATAGGGAGCCCACAAACGACGTGCGCGCACGACCTCGTGCGTGAACACGGCGCCCCGATCCGCCAGACCGGCCGCGTCATACGAACGTTCGCGCAATGCGTACTCTCGAGACCAACGTGGATTCATGTACCCAGAGATCCGATGTCGTGATTTTTTCAATGCGGAATCCCCGGAAGTCTCGATCCATTCCCTGGGCCCAGTTTCTGAGCCTGAGTCGTTTTTTCACGCTCCCGGGCCTGGCGAGGGCCCCTCGAGGCCGAAAAATACGACAAACCTCCGTCTTGTTTTTTTTGTCACTGCGTTGGATCTCTGGGTACGTGTACGTCCTCCCCTCGCCCCCGAAAGGAGCCCCAGAGCCGGGCGAAGCCGGCCGAGAACGCCACGCCGACGCCCACCGGGGCGCCCGCGGCGCGGGTGTCGAGGGCGCGGAGCGCCCCGCTGCTGACGGGGGCCCCGGGCAGCGCCGAGCCGCGGACAGAGGCCTGGGCGCCCCGCAGCGGGCGCCCCGCTGCAGAGGGAGGGGGGGAGAGGGGGGAGAGGGGCAGGGGGGCAGAGGGGTGGTGGGTTCTCTTTTGCGTGCTGGCGTGCCCATGGGCCCACCAAAGAGAGCTCAAAGAGCCTTTTGTGGTCTGCACGAAATGTTCTTAAGTGGAGCAGTTCTGGCTGGGACTGTCTTGTTTTCACGCATCGTGCTTGTGCTCTAGGAACATTGTTGTTGTTCTTAGAACATGTTTGGGTTCTGAGAACATGTCGTGGTAGGTCTATAGGAATGCCGGGACGGTCGGTCCCTGCTCAAGGGGGAGAGGGGCAGGGGGAAGAGGGGGGGTGTTTTTTTTTTTGAGGGGGAGGGGAAGCGTCGAAGTTTTTTTTTAAGAGAAGGGGGAGGGGTGCAGGGGGGAGAGACTTCGATGGGGGAGCGACAGGGGCGGGGGGGGGCGGCTCAGAGGGGAAGGAGCATCGACCTGCGTCGCCGATAGATCGGCGGCAGGCCCCCGATGGCGAAACCGCACGCTCCTGGGCGGAGTTGCGGGCCGCGGAGGGGGGGAGGCGGACGAGGACAGGGACGAGGAGGGAGGAGGGGAGAAGGAGGGGGGAGGGGGAGAGGGAGGAAGTCGTCGTGGACAACGGCGCCTGGACCAGAGCGGTGGCGCAAGAAGCCGGACGAGGCGTGGCATAGCGCGTCGAAGTGCACATTCGCATGCATGTGGGGCGGAACTCACAGCCACTGTGAATGGCTTGCCGGTGCGTTAATAGACCCAGGCGATTGTTCTAGAAGAAGCCTAATCCGTAAGGGCTTCGCCCCCTGCCGCCGGCCCCCTCTCTCGGAGAATGGGCCATGGAAGAGCTAAGTCATGAGGCTTTGGCGCTGTCGCGCAGCAGTATCGGAACTTCATGCGAGGCCGATTCGCAATCGGCAAAACCAACTGATCACAAGAGGGGTTACCACACAGGGCGATTGGTAAGACGTGTATGGTTTACGAGCTTGGTTACCACACCTTGGGATTAAAGGGCCGAGGGAGTACTCGCAGTTTGGGTTACCACGCCTTGCGATGGATGTCCGTGAGGGGTGGCACCGAATTTCAGAAATGTGGCAAATCCCATGTGTTTTTGGACCCTGACCCCGCGGATCTGCGTGAGGGGTGGCACCGAATTTCAGAAATGTGGCAAATCCCCTGTGTTTTTGGACCCTGACCCCGCGGATCTGCGTGAGGGGTGGCACCGAATTTCAGAAATGTGGCAAATCCGATGTGTTTTTGGACCCTGACCCCGCGGATCTGCGTGAGGGGTTGCACCGAATTTCAGAAATGTGGCAAATCCCATGTGTTTTTGGACCCTGACCCCGCGGATCTGCGTGAGGGGTGGCACCGAATTTCAGAAATGTTGCAAATCCCCTGTGTTTTTGGACCCTGACCCCGCGGATGTGCGTGAGGGGTGGCGCCGAATTTCAGAAATGTGGCAAATCCCATGTGTTTTTGGACCCTGACCCCGCGGATCTGCGTGAGGGGTGGCACCGAATTTCAGAAATGTCGCAAATCCGATGTGTTTTTGGACCCTGACCCCGCGGATCTGCGTGAGGGGTGGCACCGAATTTCAAAAATGTGGCAAATCCTCTGTGTTTTTGGACCCTGACCCCGCGGATCTGCGTGAGGGGTGGCACCGAATTTCAGAAATGTGGCAAATCCCTTGTGTTTTTGGACCCTGACCCCGCGGATCTGCGTGAGGGGTGGCACCGAATTTCAGAAATGTGGCAAATCCCCTGTGTTTTTGGACCCTGACCCCGCGGATCTGCGTGAGGGGTGTCGATTTCGAGCCCCCCCAGCAATTCAGACAACGCGCCCAGGGGGTGCTAAAAAATCCTGTTTGGGCCTCCCCCCCCCTCGCGCGGTCAATCAACTAGTTACAGTAACCAGCAAGAAGCAGAACTGTAACACTGGAAACTACAAGCTACAACTGGTACTGGAAACTGCGAACCCGCGCCTACAGCCTGGTGGCCCCACAAGGGGGCCGGCGGATATGTCATGTCTAGCATGTGCGTCAAACTGGCCATCACCACTTAGCTGCAAGCGTGGAGACAGAAACAGAAGAGAGGGGAGTCAGAGAAGGAGGGAATGAGGAGGAGCAGCAGCAGGAGGCGAGGGAGCGAGGAGGAGGAGAAGGAGGAGGGCCGATCCAGCATTGACCTAGCGTCGGCTGGGTCGAGGTCGGTCCGCTCAAGAATGCCCACCGCGCAGCGGCCCCCCCCCCGCGGGGCTGCCGGGGGAGACCCTCCGAGCGGCACTCTCCGCCGGCCCCGCGCGGGGGAGGCCGCCAGAGGGAGCCCTCCCCAGGGAGCCGGCAGGCAGGGCCCCCCCGCGCAAGCGAAGTCCCACCGGCCACGCCCCCTGGCCGTGGGGAGGGCGCAGCCGCGGGCTGGGCGCCAGGAGGCCCGCCCGCGGTGAGCAGATGCCCGCGATGGGCGGCCCAGCTGGGTGGGCGTCCCGACAGAAGGCCGCCTTATGAACGCGGAAGGAACGAAGGACAGAAGAAAGGAGGAGGAGGAGGAGGGGGACCAGTGCAAACCAAACATTGATCGACGATGTCAAACCCTACTTTCAAGCTCCCTCTTCATAGTCACCTACGAAAACGTATTTTCACTGCTGGAAGTGTCCCGTTGGAAGACAACCGCTTGCATGTCTTAAACCGTACCAAAACACCGCTCCTGGGATTCCGACGCCGCGAATCAACATTAGTTTTGCGTCTTGACGATTCTAAATCGTGCCAGAAAACTAGTCCTGGGACTTTAACACCCCGAGTCCACGTGACTGTTCTACCATGACATGTCTACATTGTGCCAAAACACAGTTTCTGGGACGCGTGCCATAGGAATCCTTCCGATGTGTTGTAACATATTAAAACGAATTGCGCGCGGCTCTCAAACGAGAGCCACATGTTGATAAAGAACCGCCCTCCAACGAAAGTGCGCGGCGCTGAGGCGAGAGCCACATGTTGAAAGCCGCCCGCCTTACATCCGCGAATTTTTTCCAACTGTTTAAGACGAGCGCGCGGGACGCCAAGGCGAGAGCCACAGTTTGACGAGACACCGGCTTCCATCCGTGAAAACCTTCCAAAAAGTTGTTAGACGAATGTGCGCGGCGCCAATCGCCACGCGTTGGAAACCGCCCGCCCTCCATCCGTGAAACGTTCGCAAACGTTTAAGACGAATGTGCGTGGCGACCAGGCGAAGACCACATGCTGAAAGCCGCCCGCCCTCCATCTGGGAAATTATTGGCGTCTTGTTTGGCGAATGCGCGCGGCGCCAAGACGAAAGTCACATTTTGACAAGGAACCGCCGCCCACCCGTGAAATTCTTACAAACCTGCAAGACGAACGTGCGCTGTGCTAGGGCGAAAGCTACATTTTGACGAGGAACCAACGCCCACCTGTGAAATGTTCACTTGCAAGACGAACGCGCGCTGCGCTAGGGCGAGAGCCACGTTTCGAAAACGGCCCCCCCCCCTCCATCTTTGAAGTTGCCGCAGACTTTTGAGACGAATGTGCGCGGCGCCAAGGCGGGAGCCGCCTTTTGAGAACCGCCCGCCTTCCACCCGTGCAACAGCTGCATTCGGCTACGGTCAAAGGTTTTAAAGTGTGAGGAACTCCCTGGCGAAACACCCGGCCCACCCTTCCGACACGCTTCGGGGCGCGACAGGGAGGAGTCAGTTCATTATCAGGAAAAGCGTAGGGGAGGAGGGGCCAGGAGGGGACGCCGCAAACAGGATCTCTCACCCCGCACCCCCCCGATCCACCCCTCATGCACCTTCCCCCCCTGCCCCCTCTCCCGAGCGTGGGCTCCTTCGATGAGGGAGAAGGCCCGCGACAGTGGGCGCACGCTAGAGTGCCTCAACAGCACAGGCCCCCACGCTTTCAGGCTGAGTTTGACCCGCTCCCCCCCCTTCCATTCGCGCATCGCCCCCCCCGCTCCCCAGCAGAGCGCCCCCCACCTTCAATCCTTCGCAAGGCGTTCCCCTCCGGATTTCCGCGCCGCCCCCCGGGCAGGGGGTACCTCGGACCGCAGAGCGCCCCCCCCCCGCCCTCCGCGGAGCGCCCCCCCCCTCGCTCGCAGGCCCCCGCGCCGCCGGTGCTCCTCGGGCGCGAGGGCAGCAGCGGTGCGCCCGACGCGAGGGCCAGGAGCGCGTCCTACGCCTCGATGCTGGGCGGCCCGGGCCCTGCCGACGACGACGACGACGACGACGACGACGACGACGACGACGACGGCGACGACGACGACGGCGACGGCGACGGCGACGACGACGACGACGACGGCGGCGGCGGCGACGGCGACGACGACGACGACGACGACGACGACGACGACGACGACGACGACGACGGCGGCGGCGGCGGCGGCGGCGGCGGCGGCGGCGGAGACAGCAACGACGACGACGACATCGACGACGACATCGACGACGACGTTGACGACGACGACGACGACGACGACGACGACGACGACGACGACGACGACGACGACCACAACGACGACGGCGGCGACGATGACGACGACGACGACGACAACGATGGCGGCGGCGACGGGGGTGGCTGCTGTCTGCGGTGGCGCCAGCGACGGCGACCGCGACAGCGACGGCGACGGCTACTCATCATGAAGGCTTCCTGGAGGATTTTCGGGCACCCCGGGCCCATTCTCGGGAGCAGAGAACAGGGAAAGGAGAAAGAGGGGAAAGGGAGGAGGAGGGGGAGAGGGGCGCTTTCGTCGTGAAGGAGCGCGCAAGGTGAGGTGAAGGGGGGAGGAGGGTGGGGGGGGGTAGGAGGAGGGGAACCAGAGCTGGGGAGGGAACGGGGTGGCCTGTGCCCACCCATACCTCCCGCAGCCTTAGCATCCATCCCTCCATCCATCCCCCCCTGCCCAGACAGGACTCCTTTCCTGCATGTCCCTGATTCCCACCTTCTCTTCTCAACCCACTCATTCATTTCCCCCCGTCCCCCATTCCCCACCCCCCACCGCCTCCTCTTCCCCCCCCCCCCTTCCCAAAACCTCCTTCCCGTCCTTCCCCTCCCCCACCCTCCCCACCCCCCTTTATTCCTTCTGCTCCCCCGAGGCGCTGGGCACCCCGACCAGCGCCGAGCGACCTCCGAGCGAGCAGCCTGGCCCAGTCGGGGCCCGCACGCGTTTCAAGCAGGGCCGCCGCAGACGTGCCTTCGTCGCCGAGGGTGAGGCGGGTGGACCTCCCACGGCGGGCACCGCGGGAGAGCCCGGCGGAAGCTGGCGGGAATGGAGCTGGCCGAGCCAGGGGCGGAAGCCAGCGGACGCGGAAGCTGACCACGGCAGGGTGAGCAAGGGCCAGTGCCGCATGGGCTCCCAACCCCGGGGAGGGAGCACGTTCCCGCAGAGACTGGGCCATGCTTTGGAGAGGCGAGTTCCCATGTGCGCGCAGAGTCTGACCACCATCTCTGGTGACCTCTGGGCCATCTTGGAAGGATGGCGCTCTTACGGAGGGCCCAGCAGGTGGCAGCGGCATCGTCGCCGTCACGAGCAAGAGCAGTGAGCTGGAGACGCGCCTGGCGACGGCGCGGAACACGAGAAGCCGCGAGCGGTGCGGCTCCTCGGGCGCGCGGCCACCGTCCCACAAGGACTCGCTGGACTCGGGCCTCTCCAGTGCTGTGTACCAGGCGTTGCCGCGCTGAAGACAACGGGCAAGAGGAGTCGACGAGGACGAGGAAGATACAGTCGGGAATTGTTGCTCAGCGTGTCGCTCCGCGGGTTCTGGCCCGCTTCGGAGCGACACGCTATCCACTTCGCGGTCCCCAGGCGTCCACGTGCCGACCTTTTCCCAGCTTCCCGCCCCACGGAGCGGAGCGACGCGCTATCCGCTCGCTGGGCATAGCGTGTCGCCAGGGCCGCCGCCGCGACACGCTATGCAATTGTCCCTGATCGTTGGGGGAGATGCTGGGCGCCGGGATCAGGATGATGACGATGATGACGATGGCGATGAGGATGGCAATGAGTAAGAGGAGGGGGTGCGAGTGAAGATAAGGAGAATGAGGATGACGGCGAGATTCAGGGCGGAGGTGCGAATAAAGACAGTGAGGGTGGTGGTTCTGTGGGCCACCAAATGACAGAGCATCGGAAGCCGCATACTTCTGCGGTCCGTGCGGCCCCAAACACGCCAACGCTCTGCGAAAGTGAGAGTGTCCGAGAAGCTTCCTTCCTCGATCCACTAGGGGCGAGGGCAAAAGTTATCAGGAGGAGGATCTGCGCCAGGCCCTGCCGTGCTGGAGGATGACCGGGACGACCGCCTCTGGGGACCACAGCGTGGTGGACGTCCTCGGCCCTCCACTGACGCGTGCGGCAACCAAGCAGGGACGCCTGCAGAGAATCATCAACCTGCGCCTCGGGTCGACGACGACGACGACGATGGTGGCGGCGGCGGCGGCGGAGACAGCGACGACGACGACGACGACGACGACGACGACCACAACGACAACAATGACGACACTGACGACGACGACGACGACGACGACGACGACGACGACGACGACGACGACGACGACGACGACGACGACGACGACGGCGGCGGCGGCGGCGGCGGCGGCGGCGGCGGCGGCGGCGGCGGCGGCGGCGACGACGACGACGACGATAACGACGACGACGATGACGACGACGACGACGACGACGACGAGCCGATGCTCCAGAGGTTTCTGGACGCCTGTGCATGTTCTCGTCGCCACGGCGGGGCACAGCTCGAAAAGCTGGCCGCAAGGAACCTCGGGAGTAGCGTCCCCTTGCTTCTCCCCCCCTTTTCCCCTCCCCTGTTCGCTCTCCCTCTCCCTCCCTCGTTCCCCCTTCCTCCCCCTCCCACCTTTCCGTCGTACTCACGGCCAGCTTGGCAAGCGGTACTTCTCCACGATTTGGGATCCAGTTGCCTCTAGGCTGCCCCCCCTTCGCCCCATCAGGTCCAGCACTATGTCCCTGAACGGCGTGAGAGGCTCTGGCAACACGTCCGACAGCGACGGCGCCTGGGACAAGCAGTGCGTCATGCATCCCGAGGGCGCTGCCCGGCTCTTGTGGGATACGGTCGGCGCCCTGGTGTGTTTCTTCGACCTCATCGTGTTGCCGCTGCAGTTCTTCGACGTGATGTGGTTGGACGACATAAGCGCCGTCATGGATTGGCTGACCGCCATCTTCTGGACTGTTGATATGTTCCTTTCTTGTATCACTGGCGTCTACATCAACGGCATCTTGCGCATGCAACGCAGACAGATCATGTGTCGCTATGCGACAACCTGGATGCCATTGGACCTGCTGGTGGTTGGGATCGAGTGGGGGACCTTGCGATCCGACGACGACGACAACGCAGCATCGATGGCCGGTGTGGTACGTGGCTTCAAGTTCCTGCGTTTCTTCCGATTCTTGCGGTTGGTCAAGGTCCGCGTGATCATCAGGAATCTGGAGCGGCGTTTCAATTCCGAGGCCCTGCTTCTTAGTCTCAAGGTCTTGAGGCACATCGCCAGCGTCATGGTTCTCAACCACGTGCTGGGCTGCATCTGGTACGCGCTCGGAAACTCGAGCGACGACGGCTGGGTCGCCGAGTACGTCGAGGGCCGCAGCGTCTTGTACAGGTAGCCAGAATGTCAGAAGCAGGACGCAGGACTGTCAGAAGTTGAGGAGGTTGGGGAGGGTGAGGAGGAGCGAGAAAGAAGGGTGGAAACAGGACTGCCAACAGAAGAGATAAAGGAGGAGGAGGAGCAGGAGGAGGAAGAGGAGGAGGAGGACGAGGAGGAGAAGCAGGAGGAGAAGGAGGACCCGTGTAAGCCCAAGAGTCATCAACGATGTTGGAATAAACCCTCCCTCCAAGCTCCCTTTTTCATAGGCCCCTGCAACGTTTCATGTTCACAGAACGAACTGTTTGAAGACCTTGAAACACGCCAAACCATTGCCCTCGGGATTCTAACGTCACGGATCGGCCTGTTTGTTGCGTCTTGACGATCCGCTATCGTGCCAGAACGCCGTTCTTGGGACTTCAACGCAGCGGTTTGACGTAACTGTTGCACCCCCATAAACATAAATCCTTCCAAAACACCGTTGCAGGTACGCTCATGGCGGGAATCCGTGAAGCGAATGTGCGTGGCGCTAGGGCGAGAGCCACATTTCGAACAGGAACCGCCCTCAATCCGTGAAGCTCTTGCAACCCTTTACAACGCATGCGCAGAGCGCTAAGGCGAGAGCCATATTTTGAAAACGGGTCGCCTTGAATCCGTGAAGCTCTTGCAAAGCTCTACAACGAATGTGCGCGGCGCTCAGGCGAGAGCCACATTTTGAAAAAGGGTCGCCTGCAATCCGCGAAGCTCTTGCACTTTTTCAGCGAATGTGCGCGGCGCTAAGGCGAGAACCACATTTTGGAAACGGGTCGCCTTCAACCCGAGAAACTCTTGCAATGTGGTACACGAATGTGCGCGGCGCTAAGGCGAGAGCTACATTTTGAAAACGGCCCGCCCTCCATCTGTGAAACTGTTGCTAACGTATAAGCTTCAGGGTCATAAATGATGAGGAGGTCCCAGGCGAAACGCCAGGCCCGCCCTAAAAACTGACCCCGGTGTGCGACAGGGAGGAACTCGTTATAAGAAAAGCAGGAGGGAGAGATTCGTTATCACCCTCGGCATTAACATGTCGCCATTCGCCGGCGTGCTGGTGGAGGAGGAGCAGGTCCTCACGATCTTCTATGTGGTTTTCCCAACCATCCTGCGGTGTTGGGACCTCGTTTTGGAGAAAGCGCTCCGCGTCACCTCCCGACCTCCTCCCCCTCCTCCCTCCTTCCTCCCCCTCCTTGCGTCTGCCCTCCGCATGTCTGTGTTTCGGCACACCCCTCACACGCTTCGCGGCGCCATAGGGAGCTCCACCGAAGGCGTCAGTGGGAGGGCTTGCATGGCACCATCGCCCAATCTCGACAGACCCCTCACACGTTTCGTGGCCCCATAGGAAACTCGACCTAAGGCCCCAGAGGGAGGGTTCGCAAGGCACCACCGCCCCATGTTGACACACCCCTCACGCGTTTCGTGGCCCCATAGCGGGCCCCACCGCAGGCCCCAATGGGAGGGTTCGCATGGCATCATCGCCACATTTCGGCACACACCCCACGCGCTTCGTGGCCCAAGTGGGAGCTCCACCGAAGGCACCAGTGGCAGCGGTCGCATGGCACCACCGCCCAATTTCGGCACACCCCTCACGCGTTTCGTGACCCCATAGGGAACTCGACCGCAGGCCCCAGTGGGAGTGCTCGCATAGCACAACCGCCCCATTTCGGCACACCCCTCGCACGCTTCGTGGCCCCATAGGGGCCCACCGCCGCAGGCCCCAGTGGGAGAGCTCGCATGGCACCCCGGCCCCATTTCGGCACACCCCTCGCACGCTTCGTGGCCCCAGCAGGCGTATTCAGCTTCGCCTGGGCCCCACCCAGTACAGCTTTTCGTTGCCCCATCGGGAGATCCACCGAAGGCCCCACTGGCTGCGCTCGCATGCGGTTCCCCCACCCAGCACCGCGTTCCGTGGCTCCATAGGGAGCTCCACCGAAGGCGCCAATGGCTGCGTTCGCAGGCGGTTCCCCAACCCAGTACAGCGCTTCGTGGCCCCATAGGGGGCTCCACCGAAGGCCCCAGTGGCTACGCTCGCGCGCGATTCCCCCACCCAGTACAACGCTTCGTGGCCCCATAGGGAGCTCCACCGCAGGCCCCAGTGGGAGTGCTCGCATGCAGTTCCCCCACCCAGTACAAGGGTTCGTGGCCCCGTAGAGAGCTCCACCGACGGCTGCGTTGGCGGCCCCGCCCCATCTCGGCACACATTTCGCGTGCGTCATGGCCCCATGAGACAATCCCCCGAAGGCGACACCCCGCAACGACGGTACTCACAACTGCATATGGTTGGGTCCTTCGCCAGGATGATTTCCCAACCCTTCTGTGTGTTGGGTCCTCGTCTTGAATTCGCAGCGCCCCGCATCTCCCTCTATCCTCTCCTCCTCGTCCCCCTTCCGTCCTTCCCTCTTTATCTTCGTCCGTGTCATTATGGCACACCACTCACACGTCCCGTGGCCACATAGCGAGCTCCACCGAAGGCTCCAGTGGCAGGGTTCGCATGCGTACTCGGGTCCACTTCTGCACACCCCTCACACGTCTCGTGGCCCCATAGAGAGCTCCGCCGAAGGCTGCAGTGGCAGGGTTCGCATGCATACTCGGGTCCATTTTGGCACACCTCTTACACGCCTCGTGGCCCTATGGGGAGCGCCACCGAAGGCTGCAGGGGCAATGTTCGCATGCGTGTTCGGGTCCACTTCGGCACACCCCTCACGCGTCTGGTGGCCCCATAGGGAGCTCCGCCGAAGGCTCCAGCGGCAGGGTTCGCATGCGTACTCGGGTCCACTTCTGCACACCCCTCACCGGAGGCTCCAGTGGCAGAGTTTGCGTGCGTACTCGGGTCCATTTTGGCACACCCCTCATACACTTCGTGGCCCCATAGGAAGCTCCACCGAAAGCTCTGGTGGCAGGGCTCGCATGCGCACTGTGGTTCCATGTCGGCACACCCCTCAGACGCTTCGTGGCCCCATAGCGGGCCCCACCGAAGGCTCCAGCGGCAGGGTTCGCATGCGTACTTGGGTCCATTTCTGCACACCCCTCACAGGAGGCTCCAGTGGTAAGGTGTGCATGCGTGCTCGGGTTCATCTCGGCAGACACCTCACACGCTTCGTGGCCCCATAAGGAACTCCACCCAGGGCGCGAGTGACAGGGTTCGTATGCGAAGCGTTCGTGGACACTGAAGATCCCTCGGTATACTCGTGTGCGGTCAGCGTTCCCATTCATACGCGCCACTCGTTTCAATGGGTTGGTTTCTACGCCAGGGGAAGTTTACAAGGAGCATGTGTCTCCCTTCGCCGGCTTGCTGGTGGAGGGGAGGCGGTCTTCTTGGTCTTCTGTATGTCTCCTTTGGTACAGGTACATGACATCGATTCACTGGTCCATCTCGCAGTTCCACGGCGCGATGGAGGTGGCGCCCCAGACGGACAACGAGCGGACCTTTGCGGTCGTGGTGGTGATCTTTGCCCTCATCGTCTTCTCCTGGTTCCTGAGCAGCATGACCAACGCCATGCTCCAGCTGCAGCAGGTCCACGAGGCGCCCACCAAGCTGAACCGGCAGCTCCTCCAGTTTCTCCAGGAGCGCCGCGTCTCGGGCATGCTCGCCTCCCGCGTGAAGAAGTTCGTCGACCTGCGCAGCGGCTCGCCGTTTGTGCGCGAGTGCGACGTCAAGCTCCTGGAGATTATGCCGGCCAACCTGCTCATGGACATCCACGAGGAGGTTTACGCTGCGGTGGTGAGCGTGCACCGGCTCTTCTCCGACATGTACACGGTGTTCCCAGGGACCGTGCGGCAGCTGAGCCACGAGGCCATGCTGGAGAAGGTCGAGCAGCCGGGCAACATCATATTCAGCACGGGCGACGCCTGCGGCAGGATGCTCTTCGTGGAGCAGGGCAAGCTCTCTTACATGCACGGTGCCCGCAATGCTGGTATGCTTCGGTCGAACCCTACGCGTGCCTTCCGGAGGAGCATCCTCTCTGGAACTGCGCAGCATTCCGTGACCAGCGGGTGGCGCAAGTTGAGGAGCGGAGTCGCCGAGGTGGCTTCCGACTCTGGGGAGGAACTCATCGGGAAGGCCCGGTGGATGAGCGAAGCCGCTATCTGGACCACATGGGAGAATTGCGGCGAGCTGACGTCGAGCGGGCACAGCTGGAGAACTAAAACACGGCACAACATGTGAAGCTCCGGAGTTCCGCGCGGTCTGATTGGGTCGGCGCTGGATCCCCCCTTCCCACACGGAGGCGCCGCCCCTGGCGCGCTGCGCCCGCCGGGGAAGGGGTGTGTGGAGAGGGGCCCAGCGCCGACCAAGATGTCCGTGCGGACCTCCGGAAGTTGACGTCCGGGCCGTTCTTTGGTTGTCTGACAGCCTCCTCGTTGCCGTCAGCGCTGCTGAGTTCGTCCGCGTCGTCAGCCTCTACAGGCAGTCGCTGGCGCGCAGAAGGGGGGGGGGAGTGAGGGCGTTGGGGGGGGGGCCTGCTACGAAGGCAGGGGGGGGGGTTCTCACACGACCTCTGCCCTCCGACAGGCTTCCTCGGAAACCTCGGGGCCCGTCCGAGAAGCCCCCTCTGCCTTGTTGGACGGCCGCCCCCCTCGCGCCACCCACTTCTGCACGCGCCACCAAGGCAGGCGTACCACTCCTGCTCGCTCTACGCGCGCGACTTCGTGGAGCAGCTCAACGCGCAGGAAGCGCCATCCGACCTCTGGGCGAGCAGCCCTTGAGCTGCAGCGCGGCCACCTGCGCTGCGCCGCCCCCGCCCACCCTGAAAGCCATATGTTGTCATTTCGAGGCGCTTCGCTCCAGGATTGCATGTTTCTTCCTCCCCCATTGTTTCCTGCCCCCTTCTCCGCCTCCGCCTCGTCGTCAGTTTGTCCTGCGCTGCCTCTTCCATCGGTGGCGGCTCTATCGCTCGCCTCTGTGCACCAGAGTACCTCGTGCCCGCCTGCGTCGGCCACAAGTGCCAAAGCGCCCGACGCCCCGATACGTTTGGAAGAATCTGCGCACACGACGGAGCGTTCAGTGCCAGATCGCTTATGCGCACATGACGCAGCGTTCAGTGCCAGAGCGCCTATGCGCACATGACGCAGCGTTCAGTGCCAGAGCGCTTGGCGTTTTTCTCGATGCCTGGGTGCCTAGCGCCCTGGACGACGAGGCTTTGCATATGACAAGGCGTGCTACAGCACTTGCCGTAGACGAAGACCGACTGCCCTTATGGCATCTTTGTGAAAATGGTCTCCGTTACTGAATCCTCATGCTGTTGTGGACTGCCCAAAGACTGGTGCACATCATGGGGTCGGCCTCCTCTCCGCACCCGGGCTTGCACTTGTCATTCGGCGACTCGGGGCAAACGATGCGGCGGGGAGGGGAGGAGGAGGAAGAGGAGGAGGAGGAGGAGAAGGAGGAGAAGGAGGAGGACCTGCAACAGCGTAGCCAGTGCATTCGACAGGAGCACCGCCCTCACGACGAAGGGGGCAAGGGAGGGGGAGGAGGGACGGAGCAGGGGACGGGCAGAAGGGGAAGGCGGATGAGGGGACGGAGAGGAGAGGGGAGGGAGTGCCTCCCTCCCTCCTCCACCATCCTCCATCCCTCACAATCGCCCTCGTTCGTCC
>CAUYUJ010001225.1:1445543-1480543 GCA_963575745.1 Prorocentrum cordatum
CCGACTCATTGTCCAGCGTCTCTTCCTCCTCCTCCTCAGTTGTTCTCCTCCTCCTCCTCCTCCTCCTCCACCTCCGTCCTCATCGTTATGTGTATCCCTGTGCCTCCTCGGGGTCTTGTCGGAAAAACGGAGGAGGAGTTGGAGGAGGAGGGAAGGGGTGCCGGTACCCCCCCAGGTTGCACAGCCGCTCTCTGCCTCCGGGCGGGGTGGCTCACCCACATGCGGTGGGTTCGCGTCGTGTCGACCCGGCTGCGACCTCAGCGTTGGAAGTTGGAGCGCCGCTGGTGGCCCAGGAGCGGCACGTATGGAGCGATGTGGCGATGGAGGAGCCGCCGATCGTTGAAGTTTGAACGATCCTCGCGGTGTCAGAAGTGAACCCCCGAAGTCGGCACGACACGAACTCGCCGTGTTCCTCCCCCTTCCTCCTCCGTAATTGTCCTTCAGCTTGCCTCCTGGAGAAGTTTCCACCCTTGTCGCACCACCAGACGTGTCCATAGGATAGCCCTGGCATTTCGTTTGAGCCTTCCTTCCGATTCCTCATGCTGAACCGAAACTTCCAACAGCTTCAAGGATGGAGGGCCGGTCGGTTGAAAAATGCGGTTCTCGTTTCCGCGCGCACGAAATACTCGCAACAGTTCCCAAAAGTTTCAAAGATGGCCGGCGAGTGATTTTCAAGATGTGGCTCTCGCCTTAGCTCCGCGTGCTCTCGTCTTGAAAATGTTCGTTGAACTTGGTGAATTCGTTATCGCCCGGTAGGAGGATGCAAAGCAGTTCCTTTTCAATACGGGGTTTGTGCGTGAATGGAACGAACTGGGTGCTAGTCCTTCGAGGGGGCGCTTCCTGTAGTGAAGAGAGGCGTGTACGGAGTCATGAGATGGAAATTGGGACAAGAGGGTGTATTGCAGCATCCTGGATCCTGGGTTTACTCCAGTCCCCAATCATCATCATCATCATCATCATCATCATCATCATCATCATCATCATCATCATCATCATCATCATCATCATCATCATCATCATCATCATCATCATCATAATCAGCATCAGCATCATCACTACTCATGGTATCCCCCTCCTCCTCCTCCTCCTCCTCCTCCTCCTCCTCCTCCTCCTCCTCCTCCTCCTCCTCCTTCCTCCTCCCTCCTCCCTCCTCCCTCCTCCCTCCTCCTCCTCTCCTCCTCCCCTCCTCCCTCCGCCCTCCGCCCACCCTCCTCCTCCTCCTCCCTCCTCCTCCTCCTCCTCCCTCCTCCTCCCTCCTCCCTCCTCCCTCCTCCCTCCTCCCTCCTCCTCCTCCCTCCCTCCTCCCTCCTCCCTCCTCCTCCTCCTCCTCCTCCTCCTCCTCCTCCTCCTCCTCCTCCTCCTCCTCCTCCTCCTCCTCCTCCTCCTCCTCCTCCTCCTCCTCCTCCTCCCTCCTCCTCCTCCTCCTCCTCCTCCTCCTCTCCTCCTCCTCCTCCTCCTCCTCCTCCTCCTCCTCCTCCTCCTCCTCCTCCTCCTCCTCCTCCTCCTCTCCTCCTCCTCCTCCTCCTCCTCCTCCTCCTCCTCCTCTCCTCTCCTCCTCCTCCTCCTCCTCCTCCTCCTCCTCCTCCTCCTCCTCCTCCTCCTCCTCCTCCTCCTCCTCCTCCTCCTCCTCCTCCTCCTCTTCCCCCTCCTCCCCTCCCCTCCCCTCCCTCCCTCCCTCACTCCCGCCCATCGCTGAGAGGAAGTCGGCGTCGCCCTCCACGTGGGCGGCGCAGAGACTGCGCAGGAGACAGTCGCGCGCTTCCCCGCGGGGGCTAGGGCCAGGACTGGGCTGGGCCAGCCCAGGAGACGTTTCCTCGGGGCTTCGCGGAAGATCGCGGCGGAGGAGGAGAAGGAGGAGGAGGGGGAGGAGGGGGAGGGGGAAGGAGGAGGAGGAGGAGGAGGAGGAGGAGGAGGAGGAGGAGGAGGAGGAGGAGGAGGAGGAGGAGGAGGAGGGGGGGGGGGGAGGAGGGGGAGGAGGGGGAGGGGAAGGGGCAGGGGGAGGAGGGGGAGGGGGAGTAGGAGGACCAGGGTAAACTCACGATGTATCAACAGTATAGCAACACGCCGTCCCGCCCAAGTCCCCCCATCATTGTACCCTCAATGTGATAGACGGCGGCAACGTGGAGCCATAATGTTCAAGGAAGTACCCATCGACGGCCCCTTTCTGAAAAGGGACGGCCTCCATCTGCGCAACTACTCTTGGGATTTTTGTTTTGGTCATACGTTCTACCTACATCTCAAATGAGATCCCGATGTTGAAAAGAACCGCACTCCATTCGTACACGCTGAGGACTTCTCAGGCGGGAGCCCCATTTTGAAAAGGAGCCGCCCTGCATCCCCGTAAGTGCTGCTTGTCTCTCAAGACGGGTGCGCGCGGCGCTATGCCGAGATCCCCATTGTGAAAACGACTCGCCATCCATCTCTGCAACTGGTGGGCAACGATATGTTTAAGATGAGTGCGCGCGGCGCCAAGGCCAGGGCCCCATTTTGAAAACAGCCGGCCCTCCATCCTTGCAATTGTTTGATATCTTAACATGAGTGTGCGCGAAGCCAAGGCGAGGTTCTCGTTCAGAAAAATGAGTCACCCTGCATCCATGCAGTTGCAGTTGACCCGTCCTGTCTGATTGGGGTCCTCGCTTTGCATCAGCAGCGCGCGAGTATCCTCCTTCGTCCCGTCCTGCCTCTGCCCTCCGCGCGCGGCATGCACCTCACACGCTCAGTGGCCCCATAGGAAGCTCCACCAATAGCCCCAGTGGATGTGTCCGCATTGTCGCCGCGCCCGTTTTGAAGATACGGCTCGCGACGACTTTCGGAAAGTTGGCACCCCTGGGGGCCCAGTTTTCGAAAGTGATGTTTCCAAGTTTGTCAAACTTTCTGGTCCGCCGAAAAGTAAGTGTTTCGAACTTCTCTTCAACAGATATTGAATGATGTTCAGTGTTTGTCCATCCCTCGGCCTCCCCGAAAGTTACTCTTCAGGAAAGTTCGAGATCTGGCCCGGACCCCTCCGAAAGGTTAGTTCCCCAACTGTTCTTAGCGTGCCCCACTTTCGGCACATCCCGAAACGTTATTGATTGTTATGTCTAACCGAGTTGTCCTTGAACAGTTTGCCTGCTAGGTTCCACATATATATGTATATATATATGCACAAATATACGCCTGTGTATATTACATCTGTATATATGTATACATCTGTGTGTACAAGAAGCTCGCCTGTGGGCTGCTGGAGCCGGAGTCGGGCGGGGCGACGTTGCTTCCCGTTCTCTCCCGCTTCCTCTCGTGTCCTTCCATTGCCGCCCTCATCCCCCACTCCTTATCCATGCTCTTCCTCTTCCTCTTCCTCCTCCTCCTCCTCCTCCTCCTCCTCCTCCTCCTCCTCCTCCTATCCTAGATTCCCGCCCAGATTCACACAGCACTAGCCCTTTATTCCTAGCCCTGTCCCGATCCCCCATTGTGGACCCGCATCCTGACCCCTCATCGGGGCCCCCATCGCGACTGCGAAGCTGTTGAGGGTCTCTTCTGCCGCAAGGGTGGCATCTCACAATTCTCGACCTCTGCCGACGACAAGTATGGGTTAATAAGTCGGAGGTTGGGGGGTGAGATCGAAGTGGAACGGAGAGCCCCCCTACCGGGAAATCGATTTCGGTTCCGTGTTCGTGCCGTGCGTGCAGACGAGGCGAAGCTGCGTGGGCGAGGGAGAGGAAATTCTCATGTGGCTGGGCCGCGGCTGGACCAAAAGGTTCTCCGCCTGGCAACCGGTGGCGCGCGGTGTCCCGCCGGTGTCCCGCTGGTGTCCCGCCAGTGTCCCGTCGTGGCTGGGCCGCGGCCAGACCAAAAGGTTCTCCGCCTCGCAACCGGTGGCGCGCGGTGTCCCGCCGGTGTCCCGCTGGTGTCCCGCCGGTGTCCCGTCGTTGTCCCGTGGTGTCCCGTGGTGAGATCGACAGTGACATCGATAGTGAGATCGATAGTGAGATCGATACTGAGATCGATACTGAGATCGATAGTGAGATCTATAGTGAGAGATCGATAGTGAGATCTAAAGTGAGATCGATCGTGAAATCGATAGTGCGATCGATAGTGAGATCGATCGAGTGGGATCGATAGCGAGATCGATAGTGGAATCGATAGTGAGATGAATAGTTGCCCATTGCTGGCCCCCTCCCCCCCAACCTCCCAGGGTGGTCGTATAGATATGGGTTAACACGTTTTACGTGGCGGCGCCAAGTCATTCCCTCGCCTGTTCATTAGTTTGACAATGTGTTGCAGCTTTCCGCGGTAACAGAAGGAAACTTTTCAGGCGACCGACAAGTTCGGCACGTTTTGAGGTGCGCCCAAGCAAATGGTATTGGCGCGGCTGGTGGAGCGGGAAGGGTGCGGCGCGAGCCTTGTTAAGAAACGAAGTTGCCTGATGGCGGTCGCAGTCTGGAGGGGCTTCTCTAGAGGGGCGACCATGGTAATGGTTCGGATGGTGGAGTGAGAAGGGTGCGACCCTTGATGAGTTACATGGTGCCCGCACAGCGGGTGCGGCCCAGCGAGGCCTTCTTTGATGGAGCAAACGCGGTAGTGGCGGGGCTGGTGTAGTGGAAAAGGGGGCGATCTCTGATCAGCCAGGGGCGCCCTGGAGAGGCAAGCGGCATTGGAACGGCATACTGGTGTCGTCGGTGGAATCAGAACGACACGATCCGAGAGAATCAACTCCGCATCCTGGGGGAGGGGAGGAGGGGCAGGAGCAGGAGCAGGAACAGGGTGTGGTGTCATAGAAAGATAGCCCCGCTCAGGATATCGGGGAAACGCCGGACCTTACTCATCCATCCTCCTCGACGCGGGCGGGCCCTAAAGGGCGGTCCGGGTCGGGCGGGCGGGACAGTAAAACAGGATGCGTCCTCGAGTTGGCACGCGCGCGGGGCGAATGGGGCGTGGCGGGCAGATTCTGACGGGCGGGTCGGGTCGGGAGGGCGGACCTTGACAGGCGGGTCGGGTTGGGCGAGTGGGACACTGAAGCATGGTGCGCCATCGAGCTGGCACGCGTGCAGGGCGGGCGGGGTGGGTCGGGCGGGCGGGCCCCAGCAGTCGGGTCGGCCCGGGCGAGCGGGACACGCCAGCATGATGCAGCATCGAGCTGGCACGCGCGCGGGGCGGGCGGGGCCCTGGCGGGCAGCTCGGGCCGAGCGGGCCCTGGCGGGCGAGTCGGGTCGGGAGGGGCCGCACGCGCGCGGGGCGGGCGGGTGGGGCTGGGCGGGTCGCCCCCGTGGCCACAGTGGGCTTCGTTTGGGCGCCAGCCTGTTCCTCAGAGGCTCCCCCGGGCTTGGGGACAGGGAATCCGGAGGCATCAGCTCGTCAATGTGCTTAATGTGTCGGCAAGGTTCTGGTTGTTCCGAAATGCACGTCTCAAGATGTTCTGAGTTTCTTACACTTCCCGGGTGTGCCCGAATTGTGTGTTTGAATTGTTGCCGATGCGCAAGCGTATCTCGGAAGTTATGTTTCAGCCTTGTTCGATTTCTTGCGCAGCTCGATAGTTATCCAATGAAGCCTTCGCGAGCCGTTACCTGCCATTCTGGCACACCCCCACAATGAGGAGGCACAGGGAGCTCCACTGAAGGCCCGAGCTGCGATGTCCGCATGGCGCCGCCGCGCCCATGTGGGCACACCCCTCACACGCTCCGTGGCCCATAGGGAGATCCCCCGAGGGCCCCTTGTGACAGGGTCCGCACGGCATCGCCGCGCCCCATGGCGGCACACCACACGCTTGTTGGCCCCCATCCGCGTTGCCCCAGGGTGCATCCCGTTCGCGGTGCGCTGCCCATGGGGAGAAGTCAGTCCATAGATTCTCGTTGTTCGTGGCTGCATGCGGTGAGATCCCTCGCCTCGCGAACTGATTCAAGACGAGCGTGCGCAGAAACGACGACACCCCCATGTTTTGGAACGGCCCGCCCTCCATCCATGTAGTTGTTGGAATCTGCCGCGCTCAAGGTGGTCATCGGTAAGGAGGTCCAAGGCGAAACGCCTGGATCGCCCTAGCGATACGTCTGGTGGTGCGTGTGACAGGGAGGCGCTAACTACGCCTAAGACAAAGGGATGGAGGGGAGGGAGGAAGGGAGGAAGGGAGGAAGGGAGGGCCTCTGACCTCCAGAGGTCCTATTCACCCAATGTTTCTCAGCAAGGCCAGAGATTGCCCCTGAGTGTCGCCCAGAATACCACAGGATCCAAAAAGTTGCCCAAAGGTGTATGGCGGGGTTTCAGGTAGAAGCGTGGAGGCTGACTCGCCTTGGGTGGAACGTGGTTCCGTCATAATGCGTGCTGTGAGAATGCGTCGGGCGAAAGGGAGCCAGGACGCAGGAAGAGATCTCCTCTTGTTCCTTCTCCTCTTTTCAACTCTCCTCGTCCACGTTCTCTTCCGCTTGCTCTTCCTTCCTCTGGGCCCGTTCACTACATACCCCCGCACAGCACGAACCCGTCGGTGCAAGCATTGCTTGGGGAGTCGGCGCCTACGACGGGCTCCCTGGCTTCGACTTGGGGACACACCGCTCCGTAGCCGTTTGGGCTCTGATCGGCCCGGCGCGCCTCGCCAGCCCGATGCCCCCGTCGCGCCGCGGGCAGCGCGCAGGACGCGGCCGCGCAGGGCGCGGCCGCGCAGCCAAGCGCGGGGCCGCAGGCGCACTGCGACGCGCTGCCGGAGAGGCTGCGGCGGCAGCCGCATGGCCTCGTCTCGCCGCGGCGAGCGCGCGGGCGAGCGAGCGGGGCCGCAGGTCCTCCTCCTCCTCCTCCTCCTCCTCCTCCTCCCCCTCCTCTCCTCCTCCTCCTCCTCCTCCTCCTCCTCCTCCCCCTCCTCCTCCTCCTCCTCCTCCTCCTCCTCCTCCTCCTCCTCCTCCTCATCCAGGCCGCAGTTCGGGGGGGTCGGGGGCGGCAAAGACGGGTGCGATGACTAGGGGGGGGGATGTCATGGCGGGGGCCATCATGCCTCCCCAGATTTCATGTCGCCTCATCTTGTTTCAATGCGTCCCTTGCCGCCCCCTGGGCCGCGCACATGCCTCGGGCCATGAGTTGCACACCCCCCTCTTGGACGCCCCCCTCTTGGACGCCCCCGAGGGGGTACCGACTGTGCACCGGCAGCGCTGCTTGGCCGGGCCGATCCTGGGCCCCAGATGGGCCTGGCGAGAGTCGGTGTCGGTGTGCAGCGGGCGCCCTCTCAGCAGGGGGACTGCGACGCGCTGCTGGAGCGGCTCCGGCGGTTGGAGGCGAAGGTGATCGCCAACCACGCCGATTTCATCGAGCACCGCTCCGAGACCGAACGGGCGCTCGAGGAGCTCGCGCGCGCCCAGCGCGACGGCGAAACCCACCAGGCGGATGTGGAGGCTCGGCTGAGCCGCACCGCGAAGCTGGCGCGCGGTGTGTACGACCAGCAGCTGGAGTTGCAGGCGGACACCGACGGGCGGCTGCTGCGGCTGCAGGAGGCGATCACGCCACCTGGCGGCAGCGCGGGCGGCGCGCCGCCGGCCGAGCCAGTGCACGCGGACACGCTGCGAGTCCTCGTGGACGCGTGCGGCGAGGCTTGGCTCGAGCGGGCTTCGACGGAGGTCGCCGGCGCCCTGCAGGAGGCGCGCCGCGAGCTGCGCGAGGAGCTGGACGCGCGGCTCCCAGCGCAGTCCGAGGCCTGCCAGGGCCGCAACGGCGTCCTCAGTGATGCCGTCGCGGCTGAGCTGAGGCAAGCCAGCATCCTTCTGGAGAGGGAGGCGCGGTTGCTGCTGGAGCATGTGCGCGAAGTGGCCGAGAGCCACCATGCGAGGGTGCGCGACGAGGCTGTGGACACCATCGAGAGCACAGTGTTGGAGGCCTTGGCGGACGCGCGCGAGCAGATACAGCATCAGGCCGCCGCACAGCGGTGCCAGTCGGAGTCCGCCGTGGAGGCAGCGACCGCGGGAGCGACCGCGCGGTTCGATGCTCTGTTCGGCAGCCGGCTGGAGGCTTTGGAGGCCGCCGCGAAGGGGTGCGACCGCGTGCACATCATGGACACCACGCCGCCCGACGCGGCCACCTCTGCGCACGCCGTGGTGGAGGCGGCCCTAGAGGCTGCCGCGCAGGAGTGCGACCGCGCGACGGGGCGTACCCTGGGCGGCTGCGACGCGGCGGCTGGCGGCCATGGCGCCGTCCAGCGCGAGCTGCTGGACGAGTTGCGGGCCTGCGCGGCGGAGCAGCGAGGCAGGATCCAGGACGCCGAGGGCGAGGCCATCGCGTCGGTGCGGGAGGCCCAGAGGCTGGCGAGCCAGCGGCTGGACGGCAGCGGCGCAGAGGCGGCCAGGCTCCTGTCGGAGGAGGCGGCGGCCTGGGGCGCCGCCACGAGGGAGGAGGCGGCCGCGGCGCGGAGGGGCGCGGAGGCGAGCGCCCGCCTGGAGGGCGAGAGCGCCACCGCCCTGGAGGGCGCGGCGCGCTCCGCGGCAGAGGCGGCGAGGTGGGGCGCCAGCGCGAGGCGGGACGCCGCCGCGCTGCGGGAGGCCGAAGCCGCGGCCAGCGCGCCGCCTCCGGGCGAGCGGGCCGCGGGCGCGTCGGGGGAGGAGCTCGCCGAGCTGCGGGAGGCCATCGGCGCGGTGCGCGGGGAGGTCTCCGCGGGGATCTCGCAGCTGACGGCCGCCTCAGAGCAGGGCATCACCGTCGCCTCGCGGATCTGGGAGCAGTGCGCGGGCCTGCGGGGAGAGGCGGCCGAGGACGCCTCGCGGCACGCGGAGGCCCTCGCGGCGCTCGCGCGGGACGCCGAGCGCGCCCTGGGGGAGAAGGTCCACGACTCCTGCGAGCGGATCAGCGACCACGTCCGCGCCGAACTCGCGGGCGAGCAGGTCGCGGGACAGCTGGCCACAGAGGCCAGCGCGGCGATGCGGAGGGCCCGCGACTCGTTTGGAGCGGAGCTTCAGGACGAGTTGAAGAGGCGGCTCGTGGCCGCCAGCGCTGCGCTCGCCAGCCTGCTCGACGAGAGGATGGAGTCCGGCGGAGCTGCCATGAGCACTATGGCGGACGCCGCAGTCGGCGAGGCGCGCAGCCGCCTGTTGGAGGAGGCCGCGGGCCTAGAGCGGAGGGAGGTCACAGCGGGGATCTCAGAGCTGGCCGCTTCCTCGGCGCAGTTGTGCGCGGGCCTGCGGGGAGAGGCGGCCGAGGACGCCTCGCGGCACGCGGAGGCCCTCGCGGCGCTCGCGCGGGACGCCGAGCGCGCCCTGGGGGAGAAGGTCCACGGCTCCTGCGAGCGGATCAGCGACCACGTCCGCGCCGAACTCGCGGGCGAGCAGGTCGCGGGACAGCTGGCCAGCGCGGCCAGCGCGGCGATGCGGAGGGCCCGCGACTCGTTTGGAGCGGAGCTTCAGGACGAGTTGAAAGGGCGGCTCGTGGCCGCCAGCGCTGCGCTCGCCAGCCTGCTCGAGGAGAAGATGGAGTCCGGCGGAGCTGCCATGAGCACGATGGCGGACGCCGCAGTCGGCGAGGCGCGCAGCCGCCTGTTGGAGGAGCTGGACGAGTTCTGGAGCCGGCTGGAGGCCGAGCCGGGCTTTGGCAGTAGGGCGTGGCAGTTGCCCGGCCACGGCCAGCCTGGATATGCAGGTGCCGCGGCGGCCTTGCCCGCCGAGGAGCACACAAGGCAGCTCGTGGCGGAGGAGCTCCGCGCCCGGGCCACCCAGGCCAGGGCTGTCGGCGAGGCGATGGCGCGGCATGCGCTGGACGACGCCACCCGCGAGGAGTTGCGCGCTGGCCTCGCAGCTGTGGGTCTGGAGCAGACCTCCAACGTGCCCGCCGCCGGCCAGGCAGTGCTCGAGCGGGTGGCGCAGGCCCGCTGGCTGCTGCTGCACCTTCGCTCTGAGATGGCCCGGGAGCTTGCCACCGGCGAGACCAGGGGCCTCATCCAGCAGGAAGCACGGGACGCCGCGCTGGCCTGCGCCGACCACCAGATGTCGGCGCTCCGCCAGCAGGTCGCGGAGGCCCTGGCTGACCACGAGGCCCGCGTGCGGCGGGAGGTCGCCGCCTACGGCGCGGAGGACGGCCGGGAGCTGCGCGCCGAGGAGGCGCGCGTGGCCGAGGCCGTGCGGCGTGTGGCCGAGGCCGTGCGGCGCGTGGCCGGCGAGGCCACGGAGGCGCGGGCTTCGGTGGCGGCCCAGCAGGCGGAGGCCCTCCAGGAGCGGATCGCGGGCCTGGCCCGCGACGACGCGCTGCGGTCCGACCTGGCCGAGCTGCGGGCCGCCTCCGACGCGCGGCTGTGCACGCTGCGGGCCGAGCTGGCGGAGCTCGACCGCAGGCTGAGCTGCGAGGCCGTGCGCCTGGAGGAGGCGGCCGCCGCCGGCGCTGAGCGGGCCATGGAAGGGGTGGCCCAGAGCGTGGCCCAGCAGCTCCACGCCACGGAGGCGCGGGTCCTGCAGGGCCTGCCCGCGTCGCGCCACGGCGGCGCGAACTCCGCGCCGCGGAGCTTCCTGCAGGCGCAGCTCCACGCCGCGGCGGGGCAGGTCCGCCAGGACGGCGCCGGCGCGGGCGGCCAGTGAGCGGCCGCCCCGGGGGATGGGCGCTGGGTTCTTGGAGAAAGGGTGGAGGATGAGGAGAAAGAGGAGGAGGAGGAGGAGGAGGAGGAGGAGGTGGAGGAGGAGGAGGATGGGGAGGAGGAGGAGGTGGAGGAGGAGGAAGAGGAGGGGGAGGCAGAGGTGAGAGGAACGTGGAGGATGAAGAGGGAAGAGCAGGAAGGAGGGAGGGAGGAGGGAGACAAGGCAAGAGCGAGGCGCGGAAGAGGGAGGTCGAGGAGGAGGAGGAGGAGGAGGAGGAGGAGGAGGAGGGAAGAGGAGGTGGAGGCGGACGACGATGGCGAGGACAGGGAAGAGGAGGGGGATGACGCATGATGAACAAGAGCACCAGCAGGACGGAGGACTGATGATGATGATGATGATGATGATGATGATGATGATGATGATGATGATGATGATGATGATGATGATGATGATGATGATGATGATGATGATAACGATGATGACGACGGCGACCACCACCACCACCACCACCACCACCAGGACGACCGCGGGTGCGCTGCGACGCGCTGGGTGCCGAAGGCACGCGCGACGGAGGCACGCGCCCTGTGCAGGGGGGCACGGCGCGGGCGCCTCTGCGGGGGGCACGGCGTGCGGCGCGCGGCCCCTGGGGAGGATGCGCAAAGCAAACAAGTCGCCGGCGCGGTGTTTCCTCTCCCTTGCTCTGTGCTTCTCATTTGTCCTCCCCCCTCGCCCACCCTCCCTCCTCCTCCTCCTCCTCCTCCTCCTCTTCTTCCTCCTCCTCCTCCTCCCGAAGCAGACCCAATGCAGGCCTGGGCGGTTTGGCAGTTTTTTTTGTTACCAGCACGCAATGGTGGCTACGTCGCTTTTCCAAAGGATTCCGATTGTGAGGCTTTCCAGTAAAATCCCTTTGTTGCGATTTCCAAAAGATTCCTGCTGTGAGGCTTTCCAATAGAATCCCTTCGTGGTGCTTCCCAAAGGATTCCTGCTGTGAGGCTTTCCAAAAACAAAAAAAACACAATCAAAAACCTTCCAGATAGAATTCCGTGGTCTACCGCCGGATAAGATTCGAAAGCTTGGTTTTTGTTAGTGTTTTGGGGGTGTTTTTTTATTTTGGGATTTTGGTGTTTTTTTGGTTTTCTGATCCGTTTTCGGTTTCGTTCGGCCTCCAAAGAAGGATGCTCGTTGAAAACGCGCAAACCGCCCAAGTGGCTTCGCTGCTTTTCCAAAGGATTCCGATTGTGAGGCTTTCCAATAGAATCCCTTGTGACGCTTTCCGTCCAAAGGATTCCTGTTGTAAGGTTTTCAAATAGAATCTCGTTGTTGTGCTGTCCAGAGGATCCCTGCTGTGAGGCTTTCCAATAGAGTCCTTTTGTTGCGATTTCCAAAAGATTCCTGTTGTGAGGCTTTCCAATAGAACCCTTCGTAGTGCTTCCGAAAGGATTCCGAATGTGAGGCTTTCCCATAGAATCCCTTTGTAGCGCTTTCCAACGGATTCCTGTTGTGAGGTTTTCCAATAGAATCCCTCCGTTGTACTTCCCAAAGGATTCCGATTGTGAGGCTTTCCAATAGAATCCCTTGTGGCGCTTTCCGTCCAAAAGATTCCTGTTGCAAGGCTTTCACATAGAATCTTTTTGTGGTGTTTTCCAGAGGATCCCTGCTGTGAGGCTTTCCAGTAAAATCCCTTTGTTGCGATTTCCAAAAGATTCCTGTTGTGAGGCTTTCCAATAGAACCCTTCGTGGTGCTTCCCAACGGATTCCTGCTGTGAGGCTTTCCCCCTCCCAAAAAAAACCTTCCAGATAGAATTCCGTGGTCGACCGCCGGATAAGATTCGAAAATTTGGTGGTTGTTAGTGTTTTTTTGTGTTGTTTTTTGTTGTTGGTTTCTTGTTTTCTTTGCTTTCTGATCAGTTTTCGGTTTCGATCGGCCTCCAAAGAAGGATGCTTAGTGAAAGCGCGCAAACCGCCCAGAGGATTCCGAGTGTGAGGCTTTCCAATAGAACCCCTTGTGGCGCTTTCCAGTGGATTACTGTTGTGAGGCTTTTCCATAGAATCCCTTCGTTGTGCTTTCCAAAGGAATATTGTGTGAGGCTTTCCAATAGAATCACTTTGTGGCGCTTGGCGCTTTCCGAAGGATTCCTGTTGTAAGGCTTTCAAAAAGAATCATTTTTGTGGTGCTTTCCAGCGGATCCATGCTGTGAGGCGTTCCAATAGAATCCGTTTGTTGCGATTTCCAAAAGATTCCTGTTGTGATCCTTTCCAATAAAATCCCTTGGCGGTGCTTCCCAAAGGAGTCCTGCTGTGAGGCTTCCCAATGAAATCCTTTTGTGGCGTTTTCCAAGGGATTCCTGTTGTGAGGTTTTCCAATATAATTCCTTTGTGGTGCTTTCCAGAGGATCCCTGCTGTGAGGTTTTCCAATGGGATCCCCTTGTGGCGCGTGAGGCTTTCCAATACAAGCCCCTTGTTGTGCTTTTCAGAGGATCCCTGCTGTGAGGCTTTCCAATAGAATCCGGTTGTTCCGATGTCGAAGAGATTCCTGCTATGAGGCGTTCCAATAGAATCTTTCGTGGTGCTTCCCACCTGTTGTGAGGCTTTCCGATGGAATCCCTTTGCGGCGCTTTCCAAGGGATTCCTGTTGTGAGGCGTTCCAACAGAATCCCTTTGTGGTGCTTTCCATAGGACCCCTGCTGTGAGGCTGTACGATGGAATCTTTGTGGCGCTTTTCAATGGATTGCTGCCGTGCGGCTTTCCAATCGAATTCCTTCGTTGTGCTTTGCACAGGATCCCTGCTGCGAGGCTTTCCAATAGAATCCTTTTGCTGCGCTTCCCAAAGGATTCCTGTTGTGAGGTTTTCCCATAGAATCCCTTTTGCGGCGCTTTCCAGAGGATTCCTGCTGTCAGGCTTTCCCATGGAACCGTTTGTAGCGTTTTCCAAAAGATTCCGATTGTGATGCTTTCCCATGGGATCCTTTTGCTGCGTTCTCCAAAGGATTCCGAATGTGAGGCTTTCCAATGGAATCCTTCATGTTGCGATTTCCAAAGGTGTCCTGTTGTCAGGCTTTCCAATGCAATCCCTTTGTTGCGCTTTCCAAAGGATTCCGAGTGTGATGCTTTCTGGTGGGATCCTTTCGTGGCGATTCTTGTTGCTAGGCTTTCCAAATAGAATCTCTGCGTGGCGCTTTCCAGAGGATTCCTGCTGTGAGGTTTTCCAATGAATCCCTTTGTTGCGCTTTCCAAAAGATTCCGATTGTGATGCTTTCCAATGGAATTTTTTTGTGGCGTTGTCCAAAGGATTCCTACTGTGAGGCGTTCCAGTAGAATCCTTCTTGTGGCGCGTTCCAAAGGATTCCTGCTGTGAGGTTTTCCAATAGAATTCCTTTTTGTGGTGCTTCCCAAAGGATTCCGAGTGTGATGCTTTCTGGTGGAATCCTTTCGTGGCGATTTCGAAAAAAGATGATTCCTGCCGTGAGGCTTTCCAATAGAATCCCCGTATGACGTTTTCCAAAGGATTTTTTCTGTGAGGCTTTCCAATAGAATCCCTTTGTTGCGATTTCCAAAAGAGTCCTGTTGTGACGCTTTCCAATACAATCCCTTTGTGGTGTCTTCAAGAGGATTCCTGTTGTGAGGCTTTCCCATAGAATTCCTTCGTGGCGCTTTCCAGCCGATTCCTGTTGTGAAGCTTTCCTATACAATCCCCCCGCTGTGCTTTCCTCCGGATTCCTGCTGTGAGGCTTTCCAATAGTATCCCTTCGTGGTGCTTCCCAAAGGATTCCGAATGTTAGGTTTTCCAATGGAATCCCTTTGTGGCGTTTTCCAACGGATTCCTGTTGTGAGGCGTTCCAATAGAACCCCTTCGTTGTGCTTTCCGAAGGATTCCGATGGTGAGGCTTTCCAGTGGAATCCCTTTATGACGTTTTCCAAAGGATTCCGGGCGTGAGGCTTTTCAATAGAATCCCTTTATGGCGCTTTCCAACGGACTCCGATTGTGAGGCTTTCCCATAGAATCCCCTTGTGGCGTTTTCCACAGGATTCCGACTGTGAGGCTTTCCAAAAGAATTCCTTTTTGTGGCGCTTTCCAAAGGATTCCTGGTGTGAGACTTTCCAATACAATCCCCTCGTTGTGCTTTCCACAGGATTCCTGCTGTGAGGCTTTCAAAAAGAATTCCTTTGTGGCGATTCCCAGAGGATTCCGATTGTGAGGTTTTCCCATAGAATCCTTTTGTGGTGTTTTCCAGAAGATTCCTGCTGTGAGGCTTTCCAATGGAATCCCTTTGTGGCGTTTTCCAAGGGATTCCTGTTGTGAGGCGTTCCTATACAATCCCTTTGTGGTGCTTTCCAGAGGATTCCGAGTGTGAGGCTTTCCAACAAAAAACTGTCAGATATAATTCCGTGGTCGACCGCCAGATTATATTCGAAAGTTTGGTTGTTTGGGTTGTTTGGGTTTGGGGGTTTTTATGGTTTCTTGGTTTTCTGATCCGTTTTCGGTTTCGCTCGGCTTCCACGGAAGGATGCCTATTGAAAACGCGCAGACCGCCCAGGTTTGCATCGGGTCCGGCGCCCCTCCTCCTCCTCTTCTCCTCCTCCTCCTCCTCCTCCTCCTCTTCCTCCTCGTCCCCCATTCCTGCTCCTTATAAATAATTTCCCCCTGTCGCACCCCGAGGCCAGTTTTTAGGGCGGGCCGGGCGTTTCGCCTGAGACTTCCTCACCATGTATGACCCTGAAGCTTAAATGTTGATAACACGTTCACAGATGGAGGGCGGGTCGTTTTCAAAATGTGGTTCTCGCTTGCGCGCCGCGCACATTCGTTTTAAAACCTTGCAAGAGCTTCACGGATTGAGGGTTGTTCCTTTTCAACATGCGGCGCTCGCCTTAGTCGCCTTAGCGCCGCGCACATTCGTTTTCAAAAATTACAAGAGCTTCACGGATTCTCATGACCAACGCACCAAGAATGGAGTGTGGGACGGATTCAGAACTACGAAGGCGCAACAGTTACGTTGATTCGCGGTGTAGAAGTCGCGTTTCGGCATGGTTCAGGAACGTCCAGATGCAATAGTCAGGTTGCTGTGGTGCTGGAATCCCGAGAACAATGTTTTGACATGCTTCAGGGTCTTCAAACGGTTGTCTTCCAACGAGGCAGCTCCCTCAGCGGACATGAACCCTTGTAGGGCCTGCGAAGAGGGAGCTCGGAGGGAGGGCTTATTCCAACATCGTTGGTGTCTCCTTGGTTTCTATTGGTCTTCCTCCTCTTCTTCCTCCGCCTCCACCTCCTCCTTCTCCTCCTCCCTCTCCCCCTCCCCCTCCTCCTCCCCCTCCCCCTCCCCCTCCACAATTATGCAATCTGAATACTACTCTCCCTCTTCCCCTGATGGCGTGCTGGGAATATTCGACCCCCCCCCCGCGTACTGATTTTTTCTACACAGGATTCCCTGGAGTTGGGTTTTCGCCTGCGTTTTTTCCCAACATGCTGCTGTCGCTGAGGCGCCGGCCTCATTTCTGCTCCCGAATCGTTCCGATCGTGCTCCCGCTGCAGCGTGGGCGTCATTTTCGGATCGGTGTTTTGCCTCCGTCGTTCAGGATGGCGTTTTCGCCCCAGCGCGGGCCTATTTCTCGCGCGCCCATCCGCCCTCCACCACCGCGCCGCACCACGCCCCGCCCCGCCGCACGCACACCCACCGCCACTTCCACCCACCAACGCACGCACGCACGCACGCGCACCACCACCGCGCACCGCCACCACCACCGCACTACCCCACCCACCACCACCACGCTACACCGCGTCACACCACATCACACGCGCGCACACACAGACACACACGCACGCACGCACACGCACGCACGCACGCACGCACGCACGCACGCACGCACGCACGCACGCACGCACGCACACGCACACGCACACGCACGCACGCACACGCACGCACACACACACACACACACACACACACACACACACACACACACACACACACGCACACACACACACACACACACACACACACCACCGCCACCACCACCACCGCCATCACGCACGTACGCACCTGGCCCACCACCAAACCACCAAGACGCCACACCACGTCACACCACAGCACACGCGCACACACGCACACACACACACATACACACCACCACCACAACAACCACAACCACGCACACACGCACGCACGCACGCGCACCACCACCCACTACGCACACGCGCGCGGAGCCACAGGTCCGCTACGACACGCGTCCGCGGATAGAGAAAATCAGCGCCATGGTAAGGGATGGGAGGGAGGGGTAGGATGTCAGATGTTGACGCGAGCGCACCTAACTTGCCCTCACCCCCTCCCCCTCCCCCCTCCCCCTCCTCCTCCTCCTCCTCCTCCTCCTCCTTCTCCTCCTCCTCCTGCTTCGACCGGAACGGGGAGTCGGGCGACGAGGCGCCGTGCGGCGACGCCGGCAGCGTTGCCCTCGGCCAGGCAATCGACACGGGTGAGCAGCCTGTGAAGAAGGGCAGCCACTCGTTGGGTAAGTTCGAGCTCCTCCTTCTCGTCCACCTCCTCCTCCTCCTCCTCCTCCTCCTCCTCCTCCTCCTCCTCCTCCTCCTCGGCGGGGCCTCTCCTGCGCCGCGCGGTTGGCCGCAGACCGAGGAGGCCTGCGAGATCATCCCCAACGGCATTCTCAGTGCCTGCGCCCAGGGCAGATGCAGTGGCAAGGCGAGCTCTCCTTTTCCGACCATGGCCTCCTCGGCTTGGCCGACCTTGGCATCGCAGGTGAGGCTGCTGCCATAATTACGTGGGACCACCCGCGACCTGTCACGGCTGCTGCATGACCTGCATTGACTGGGAGCGGGCAGGCTGGGGCACGCTGGAAGGGCCCCAGCTCCCCGCCGCTGCGTGGCCAGCGCGCGGCGCTAGGGCGACCCACGCCGACAGAGCCGAGAGGCCCTCCCTCGGAGCCTGCGGCGACGGCCTCGCTGGAGCGGCGCTGGCGGAGATGGCGCTGGCAGGGCGCAGATGCGCTCCTGGAGGGCACCTGTGAGGCCGAGCATCGGTGCGGGGTTGCCCGCCAGGCCTGGCCAGCCTGATCAAGCCCCCGCACGCAATGGATGCCACTGCGGGGCGCCCACTCGCCTGCGGCAGCGGAGAGGGCCGAGGCAGAAGGGTGTTGTGGTACCTTTCTCTGCCCGCTCCCTCGGGCTCGGCTCTGGGCAACGCTATACTCCAAAAGGGCTCCAGTGGGTATCCGACTGCGCGAGCGGGCCCTTGCGTTCGAGTCGATGGTTTGTTCGGGGCGACTATCAGAGAATGCATGCGTGGCGTCCCTTCTGGCACGAACTCCTCCTCCTCCTCCTCCTCCTCCTCCTCCTCCTCCTCATCCTCCTCATCCTCCTCCTCTTCTTCCGCCTCATCATCATTAGCAGCAGCATCAGCCTCGTCATCATGTTCATCACCGTCATCATCGTTGCCACTCTCATCAGCAGCATCAACAGCACCAGCCTCAGCATCGTCAGCATCAGCATCATCAACAACAGCATCATCAGCATCATCATCAGCAGCAGCAGCAATCTCAGAATCACCAACACCAGCATCATCAGCAGCAGCATCAGCATCAGCATCAGCATCAGCATCATCATCCATCATCATCATCATCATCATCATCATCATCATCATCATCATCATCATCATCATCATCATCATCATCATCATCATCATCATCATCATCATCATCATCATCATCATCATCATCATCATCATCATCATCATCATCATCATCATCATCATCATCATCATTATCATCATCATCATCATCCGCGTCAGCATCATCATGATCAGCATCATCATCCGCATCATCAGCATGATCCACATCATCATCATAGTCAGCATCATCATCGTCACCAGAATCATCATCATCATCATCATCATCAGCATCATCATCATCATAATCAGCGTCGTCCTCATCGGCATCATCGTCAGCAGCAGCAGCAGCAGCATCAGCATCAGCATCATCAGCAGAAGCAGAAGCAGCAGCAGCCGCAGCAGCAGCATCGCTACATCATCATCAGCATCAGCATCATCATAATCAGCATCATCAGCAACAGCATCATCATCATCGTCATCAGCATCCTCATCAGCAGTAGCAGCATCAGCAACAGCAGCATCAGCGCCAGCATCATCATCAGCATCAGCATCAGCAGCAGCATCGTCGTCGGTATCGTCATCGTCGTCGTCATCATCATCAGCATCGTCATCCTCATCATCATCCCCCTCCTCCTCCTCCTCCTCCTCCGCGGCATCATCTACATCATCACAAACACCACCACAGTCATTATCATCATCGTCATCAGTATCACCATCATCATCAGCATCATCATCATCAGCATCATCACCATCATCAGCATCATCATCAGTAGCATCATCAGTATCATCAGGATCACCATCAGCATCATTACCATCGTGACCAACATGAACAACAGCATCATCACCATCATCAGCATCATCAGCATTCTCGACATACTCATCGTCATATTGATAGTCATCAGCAGCAGCAGCATCATCGTCATCATCATCATCGTCGCCGTCATCATCATCACCGTCATCATCAGCATCATCAGCGTCGCCATCACCACCACCACCAGCATCATCAGCATCAGCTGCATCATCATCAGCGGCAACAACAACAACAACAGCAGCACCATCATCCCTTATCGAAGACGGCTCGTCCCCCCCCCCCTTATCCTCCTCTCCTCCCCCCATTATCCTCCTCCTCCTCCTCATCCGCCTTCTCCTCCTGGTCCTCCCTGCATATGTTCCTCCGCCTCCGTCCTCCCATTTCTCCTCCGCCTCCTCCCCTCGTCTACTCCTCGCCGCCCAGAAAAGAATAGCCTGACGAAGGACCCAACCATCTGCAGGTGTGAGTACCTCAATTGTGATTCACTTGTTCGGTGGTGATCCCTATGAGGCAACGAACCGTGCTAGGGGTGTGCCGAAACGAGTGGCGTGGTACACAACGCGAACGAAAACGATTGATCTGAGTACGTAGGGAGGCTGAGCACGATTGATCCTCCTCCGTTCCTCCGCAGCCCACTCCGTTCGGCCTCCTCAGAACTCCGACGGCCTCCGACGGAGGTGTACTGGGTGGGGGAGACGCATGCGGACTGTGCCACGGGGACCTTCGGTGGAGCTCCCTATGGGTCCACGACACGTTGTACTCGGTGGGGGAACCGCATGCGGGCTGCGCCACGGGGACCTTCGGTGGAGCTCCCTATGGGGCCACGAAACGCTGTACTGGGTAAGGGAGACGCATGCTGACTGCGCAAGTGGGACCGTCGGTGGAGTTCCCTCTGGGGCCACGAAACGTTGTACTGGGTGAGAGAGAGACGCATGCGGACTGCGCCACGGGGACCTTCGGTGGAGTTCCCTCTGGGGCCACGAAACGTGTGAGGGGTGGGCCGAAATGAGTGGTGGGTGCGCCTGCGGACTGTGCCACTGGGACTTTCGGCGGAGCCCCTATGGGGCCACGAAACGTGTGAGCGGTGGGCCGAAATGAGTGGCGGGGACGCATGCGGACTGTGCCACGGGGACCGTCGGCAGAGCTCCTATGGGACCACGAAACGTGTGAGGGGCCGAAGTGAGTGGCGGGGACGCATGCGGACTGCGCCACTGGGACCTTAGGCGGAGCTCCTATGGGGCCACGAAACGTCTGAGGAGTGTGCCGAAATGAGTGTCGGGGACGCATGCGGACTGTGCCACTGGGACCTTCGGCGGAGCTCCTATGGGGCCACGAAACGTGAGATGAGTGGCGGGGACGCATGCGGACTGTGCCACTGGGACCTTCGGCGGAGCTCCGATGGGGCCACGAAACGCTGTACTGGGTGGGGGAGACGCATGCGGACTGCGCCACGAGGACCTTCGGTGGCGCTCCCCGTGGGGCCACGACACGCTGTACTGGGGGGGCAGACGCATGCCAACCGCGCCATTGGGACCTTCGGTGGAGCTCCCTATGGGGCAACGAAACGTATGATGATGTTGATGATGCTGATGTTGATGATGACGACGATGGTAACGATGATGATGATGATGATGATGATGATGATGATGATGATGATGATGATGATGATGATGATGATGATGATGATGATGATGATGATGATGCTGATGCTGATGATGATGATGATGATGATGATGCTGATGATGCTGATGCTGATGATGATGATGATGATGATGATGATGATGATGATGATGATGATGATGATGATGATGATGATGATGATGATGATGATGATGATGATGATGATGATGATGATGATGATGATGATGATGATGATGATGATGATGATGATGATGATGATGGATGGAGGGAGGAGGACGAGGAAAAACGAGCGGCTGCCAGCGTCATCCCCGACATCCAGCACCTGGCGGTCTGCGGGCGCCAGGGCCGAGAGGGGCCGGTGGGCGAGGAGGCGGGCCGGCAGGAAAGGCCGTCGGGAGAAGGAGGCAAGGGAGGTCAAGGGATGGAGGAGGGGGGGGGAAGGGAGGAGGACCAGGAGGAGGAGGCGGAGGAGGAGGAATTGGAGGAGGAAGAGGTGCAGGAGCGGAGGAGGAGGAGGAGGAGGAGGAGGAGGAGGAGGAGGAGGAGGAGGGGAAGAGAGGAGGAGGAAGAGGAGGAGGAGGAGGAGGAGGAGGAGGAGGAGCAGGAGGGGGATGAGGTGGAGAAGGAGGAGAAGGAGGAGGAGGAGGAGGAGGAGGAGGAGGGAGGAGGAGGAGAAGGAGTTGGAGGAAGAGGAGGAGGAGGAGGAGCAGAAATGAGGAGGAACCGAAGGAAGAGGAGGGGGGAGGAGGGCAGGAGGTAGAGGAGGAGCCAGCGGTCAAGCCTTTGGCCCTTAAAGGGCAAATTTGTGGTCGGACGCCTTCCACTCCACGGTGACGGCCAGGAGGTGCTCCAGCCCTTGTCGCATTGCTGATGTCGCGGCACCAGCCCCTCGCATTAAACGATCCCCGCACTGTAGTTGAGCCAAGGGTCACCTCCCCCCACGGCGCGGAGCTTCAGCAGATGCACTGTATCGCAAGCCTCTTGTGCACGCTTGCGCCCTTCTCGCACGAGCTGTTCGCAACGCTGTAGCCGATGCCACACTGCATGCCTTCTCACACGAGCCCCCAGAGACAACAGAGTACCTGCTGCCACTGCCTAGGTGCTTTCTCACATGTTCGCCACTGCCTGCCCGTGCTTGTTTTACGTGCACTCTTGAGCCTCCTGCGCACGAGTTCGCCCTAACGCTGTAGCTGATCGCGTCTGCTGCCATAGCCCTCCGCTGGCTTTGACGATGAGCCCAGCACCGCAGCTGTCGACTTTGGGCACGACCACATGCAGCAACAGAGCATGCTGCCACTGCCTGCCGTCTCGCACGACCCGGTCCCCGCACTGTAGCTCAGAATCTGTCCCCTTAGAACCTTCTCGCACGAACGAGTCCCCGCACCGTAGCTGAGATGTATACCGCAAGGCCCCCGTTTGCAGCAGCTGAGTCCACTGCCAATGCCTGCCTTCTCGCGCTAGCTGATCCCTGCGCTGTAGCAGAGGTGAGTCTCTAACCTCACTCCGCGCAGCAACGCCCGTCTCGCACGCCCCGACCGCAGCGCTGTAGCTGATGGCATCGAGCTTCAGCTTCGCCTCCCACAGCTCGTTGGGTTGCGACAGAGCCTGTTGCCACTGCCCGCCCATCTCGCATCCAGTGCCAGATGATGCCACCGCGCGCCTTTCCGCAAGAACTGATCCCTGCTTTTCTGCTGGTGATGATAATGCTGAGGAGGAGGAGGAGGAAGAGGAGGAGGAGGAGGAGGAAGAGGAGGAGTAGGGGGAGGAGGAGAAGGAGGGGAAGGGGGAGGAGTAGGCGGAGGAGGAGGAGGAGGAAGAGAGGAGTCTAATTGAAAGTTCCAGCAGAGCAGGGTGCGACATGATGGGGGATATAATCAAATTCGCGCCAGGAGTTTATCTTCGATCTCAGGCCGCTGGAGGGCCGTGTTGGGTCCCAAGGCCGTCACAAGTTGGTCTGGGTGGAAAACTGGCAAGCATTAACCACGCGAGGGTCCTGGGACAGGTATTGAGCGCGGATTTGTGACGACGGCGACGACGACGACGGCGACGATGACGGCGACGAGTTGCATCTGCACAGTTGTTGAAAGTTCCAGGTTTGGGTCAGAGTCAGGCGGGACGCCTGCGCGTGCCACGAGAAGGAATTACGTCTGAGGAAGAGGAATGGGGAAGGAAGTAAGGGGGGTAATCTGAGGAGAACGGCAGGCGACGGGAGAGTGATAGAAAGAGAGTGGCGAGGAGAAGGAAGAAGAGGATGATAATAATAATAAGTATAAGAAGAAGGAGGAGAAGAAGGAGGAGGAGGAGAAGGAGGAGGGAGAGGAGAGGGCGGGATAGAGGCCGAGGAGGAGGAGGAGGAAAGGAGGGACAATGGTAGTCAGGCGAAGCGGAAGAGGAGGAGGAGCCGATATAGAAGAGGAGGAGAAAGGAGAGAGAGGGCGGAAGCAAGACGAGGAGGATGTAGAGCATAGGGGCGAGAAACACGAGGAGGACGAGGACGGCGCCGTATATAGTTATAGTATAACCGGCGTCTCGGCCCCTAGGCCCAAGGGCAGCACGCCTTTCCAAAATTCCCCTCCCACCCCCGCTATCTACTTTTGCCCTTGGGGGTCCAGGGCTCCGCTTCGGAGCCCTGTGATGGCTATTTCGGTTTCTAGAGGCGTTGAATATGCCTGGCACCATACAATTGGCGCCGATTGTTTGTCAAAGCAACGTGGGTGGCTCGCGGGTGGGTCTCGGGGTGGGTCGCGGGTGGATCGCGGGCGGGTCGCGGGCGAGGACGACGACAACAACTCAACGCAACAGTAACAATCCGCACCGCGGAACCCCACTTCAGCCACTCACCCAGGAACAGTGAATGACCGTTCGGACCCCTTCACTTCGATAAATTCGACATCCGAACGGCACCAGCGGACCGCCAAGATGGCCAACACGTGCCCAAGACGGGCCAAGATGGCGTCAAATCGCCCACAGACGCCTCCAAGACGACCGAGGACGCCCCAAGAACGCTCCAAGAGCACCTCCGAGAAGCCTTCCGGGGGGTGACACTCATTGTTTGCCCCAGAGGTTTCTGAATGGTTGTAGCACGCTCGCTTTGTTGGTCTTCATAGCGTCCGAGACGGCCCGAGAGGCACCAATATCACCCCAAGGCGGCCCAAAGAGGCGGAAGGTTCCACGAAGAGCCCCAGAAAGCTCACGAGGGCGACAAGATGCCCCAACAGGGCCCCTAGAGAGACTCAAGACGGCCCGAGATGGCCCACGACGGCCCCAGGATGACCCCAAGAGACGCCCAGGACGGCCGCCCCCACGGGTGGGTTCCTCCGCGACACCACCTCAACCTCCAGACCCAAGCCGCACCGGCGGCCCGCCCCAGCCCCCCGACGACCGCGCCCTTTGAGGGAGCGGGCAGAGAGAAGGGGGGGCAGGCGCAAAGATTCGTCTGTTTCTCGTTGCGCGCGGTGCCGGTGAGCGCGCGCGGGCGCCGCACCTGCGGCAACCACGAGCCCAAAGGGGCAGCAGAGAATGCGTCCATTGACTCTGTGGCTCGTTGTCCATGCCGGCGCGTGCATCAATAATTGCTCTAGCGGCCCACGCATCAGCCATCGAAGCGCTGGCGGGGCTCCAGACGCACCGTCTCCGTGACATTCCGACGGGCCCTCTGAGTGTCACGGTTTTCGTTGGCCGCCCCCCAGTCTCGACCCCCCAGTGGTTAACAAAGTACCCCCTGGAGTCGGCGGAGCTCACGACGCAACGACTCCGTCATTTTCGGACAGGCCTCTGGGTGCCACAGTTCCCGCCAGCCTCCCCCAGGAGGATGGGAGTGAGGAGGAGGAGGAGGAGGAGGAGGAGGAGGAGGAGGAGGAGGAGGAGGAGGAGGAGGGGGGAGGGGGAGGAGGAGGAGGAGGAGGAGGAGGGAGGAGGAGGAGGAGGAGGAGGAGGAGGAGGAGGAGGAGGAGGAGGAGGAGGAGGAGGAGGAGGAGAGGGGGGGGGGAGGAGCAACGGCACCAGCAGGAAAACGAGTTAACGAGAAAGATGTGGACGAGAAGGAAGAAGAAGATGAAGAAGAAGCAGCAGAAAAAGGATACGAAAAAGAAGAAGCAGAGGGATGATCAGGAGGCTGAAGAGGTAATTAGGATGACAGAGGGTTCCAAGGTGAGGGGGAGGAGGAGGAAGAGACGGGGAAAAGTTGACGGTAGAACAGACGGGGGAAAGGGGTGGAACCGCTTCCTCTTGATTCACTGCCTCCTCCTATTCGTCATACCTCCCACTCCTCCTGACCCCCCCCCCGGGAGGCCACTTTGGGACACCCAGTACTGGCCTAAGGCGGCCAAGACCGACATGAGAAGGCCTGAATATTCCCCTCGACCGTCCCCCGCACACCCAAGATGGCGTCAGAATTTCCCCGGGGCGAGACGGGTCCCAACCACCCAACGAGCCCCTCGAGTAGATTGTGAATTGTTGGGGCGTGCTAGAACCCAAGGGCACGCGCGAAGCGCGCGAAGCGCGCGCGCGCGCTTGTGGCTCTAGTGTACATTGGCACGACGACGCCGACGAAGGAGAAGGAGAAGAAGAGGGGGAGGAAAAGGAGGAGGAAGAAGATTAGGAAGAGGAGGACGAGGACGACGACGCGAAGGGGCGCTTCTTATTGTGAAGAGGAAGACCTGTAAGGACTGACGAGGGGGAAACTTAGGACGGGAGGGTGTATTGCAGCATCGTTGATGTGTTTTGGGTTTGTTGTGGTCCTCCTCCTCATTCTGTTCCTCCACCTCCTCCCTTTCTGCTCCTCCTCCTCCTCCTCCTCCTGCTTCTCCTCCTCCTTCTCCTCCTCATCCTCCTCCCGCGACTTCTGTTGTCGATCATAGTGCGCTCTCGTGTATTATCCGTAAGGGCTTCGCCCCCTGCTGCCGGCCCCCTCCCTATCATAATGGGATATATCAGAGTCGCGTGGGGGCGTCTCGGCGCTTCCTTGGCGCATCTGGGAACTGCATGCGGGGGCGGATAGGAGTCATCAGCGGAAATTGAGACGTTGGCGCTATCCTAGTGATCGAAGACGCCTACGGCGAATCACCGCCGCCCCCTGCCTTTGTGGAAGCGCCTATGTGGCCGAACGTTGAGGCCAGACCTGCCAAGCCATCGGACCATGTGTTCCCCGAATCGGTTTGGAAAGCCTTCGGGGAACACGTGGGCGTCTTGATGGTCATCGTCGCCGTCTTGGAGGCCTCTTGGGCGATCTTTCGGCGATCTTTGGGGGCTCTTGGGCCGTCTCGGGCCGTCGGAAGGCCGAAAAAAGGGAAATGCCCAAATCCATCAAAAACCTTGGGAAAATCAGTGATTTTGGCATCTTTTGGCCTTCCTGGAGGCCCTCTTGGGGGCCTCTTGGGCCCTTTTGGGCCAGCTTCGAGCCAACTTCGGCCATCTTGGTGGGTTCCTGGCACGTCTGACGCCGTCGGGAGCCGTTTTGGGGGCCTTTCTGGGCCAACGGGGGACCCTCTTGGGGCGCTCCAGGGCCGTCTTGGAGGCCATCTTGGGCGTCTTGGAGGCCATCTTGGGCGTGTTGGAGGCCTCTTGGGCCGTCTTGGGGCCCTCTAGGGGCCATCTTGGAGGCCACTTGGGCCATCAGGGGGCTCTCTTGGGGGCCTCTTGGGCGATCTTGGGGGCTTCTTGGGCCGTCTTGAGCCGTCGGAGAGCCGAAAAGGCGCAAATGCCAAAATCCTTCAAAAACCAAAGGAAAATCAATGATTTTGGCCTCTTCGGACTCTCCTGGAGGACCTCTTGGAGGCCTCTTGGGCCGTCTGGGAGGCCTCTGGGGGGCCTCTTGGGCCGTCTTGGGCCGTCTTGGACTCTCTTGGGCCGTCTTGGAGGCCGTCTTGGACCATCTCGGGCGGACTTGGAGGCCATCTTGGGCCATCTTCGCGTTTGTTTGAGGATGTCCCGAGCGAAACGGCAGTTTTTGGAGGATTTTTGGGGGTCGTTGAGCACGTTTGGGGAAATTCCGGGTGGCCGGCGGGTTCTGCCAGAGCCCACTGGGGAGTTCTTTTGGAAAAAGAACCAAAACCAAAACCTGAAACATCCAGCACGCCGTGCACCCCTGCAAGCAGGGGGCGGCGGATAGTGGCCTTCGGCCCATCCCGCCACCGTGCCTGGGTTGTGGGTCTGAGGCCTGTTATATATATATATATATATATATATATATATATATATATATTTATAATATATATCAGATGTGTATATATATATATATACACATGTATATGTGTTGGGGTGTCGTGGAGAGCCTCTCGGGGGCCTCTTGGAGGCGGTTTGGGCGCCTCTTGGGGGCCTCTTGGGGCCTGGTGGGGTACCTTTTGGGCTTCTTCGAGGCCTCTTGGGCGCGTTTTGGGCGCCACTTGGGGGCCTCTTGTAGGAGATCGTGGCCTCGGGGGCGCGAATGCGGCGCGATTTGCGAGGGATCGTGTCTTCAGGGGCGCGAGCGTGGCGCAATTTACACGGGATCGTGGCCTTGGGGTCGCGAATGTGGTGTAATTTATACGAGATCATGGCCTCGGGGGCGCGAACGTGGCGTACTTGATTAGGGATCGTGGCCTTGGGGGCGCGAGTGATGGGTAATCTACAGGAGATCGTGGCCTCGGGGGCGCAAACATAGTGTAATTTATGGGGGGTCGTGGCTTCGAGGGCGTGAACGTAACGTATTTTTCACGGGATCGTGGCCTTGGGGGCGCGAAGGTGTTGTAATGTATGGGAGATCGTGGCCTCGGGGGCGAGAATGTGGTGTAATGTATAAGGGATCGTAGCCTTGGGGGCGCGACAGTGGCGTAATTGACGGGGGATCGTGGCCCCAGAGGCGAGAACGTGGAGTAATTTAGAAGGGATGTGGCCTCAGGAGCGCGAGCATGATGTATTCTACGAGGGATCGTGGCCTCGGGGACGCGAATACAATGTAATGTAGTAAGGATCTTGGCTTCGGGGGCGCGAACACAGTGTAATTTAAGAGGGAGTATTGCGTCGGGAGCGCGAATCTCATGTATTCGTTAATGTCTCACTGTAACATTGGGAACTGGAAAGTGGAACTGGTGCATGGAGCAGCGAACTCAATCCTCACAGCCTGATAGCCCCGCAAGGGGGCCGGCGGATTCTAGTGTTCCTCATCTGCCTCCTCCTCCTCCTCCTCCTCCTCCTCCTCCTCCTCCTCCTCCTCCTCCTCCTCCTCCTCCTCCTCCTCCGTCAAACCGCGACCCTGGCACCCTTCCCAATTTAGGATTGGTGGCCACCGGGGTCAGGCGTGTGAGGGCGCTGTCCAGTAGAACTGTGCCTGTACACCCCCACGGCCTCCGGGCAACGGCCCCTGACCCAGACCAGGGGAGAAAGGAAGTGAAACGACGAAAGCAGCGCACCTGCGCGGGCGGCCGTGAAGGGGAGGAGGTGGCGGGAAGGGGGGGGGAGGCGCTGAAGGGGGAAGGAGGGGGCAGGGACGGGGGACGGGGGACGGACGTTGAAGAAGTTTTGCCAGGCGCCCACCAAAGTTGGGCGCGAGGTGTTGTCGAGGCTCAGAAGAGGCCTCCCACCACAGTCGGGACCGTGCTCCCCTGACTTGGGCTAATGTGTGTGTGTGTGTGTGTGTGTGTGTGTGTGTGTGTGTGTGTGTGTGTGTGTGTGTGTGTGTGTGTGTGTGTGTGTGTGTGTGTGTGTGTGTGTGTGTGTGTGTGTGTGTGTGTGTGTGTGTGTGTGTGTGTGTGTGTGTGTGTGTGTGTGTGTGTGTGTGTGTGTGTGTGTGTGTGTGTGTGTGTGTGTGTGTGTGTGTGTTGTGTGTGTGTGTGTGTGTGTGTGTGTGTGTGTGTGTGTGTGTGTGTGTGTGTGTGTGTGTGTGTGTGTGTGTGTGTGTGTGTGTGTGTGTGTGTGTGTGTGTGTGTGTGTGTGTGTGTGTGTGTGTGTGTGTGTGTGTGTGTGTGTGTGTGTGTGTGTGTGTGTGTGTGTGTGTGTGTGTGTGTGTGTGTGTGTGTGTGTGTGTGTGTGTGTGTGTGTGTGTGTGTGTGTGTGTGTGTGTGTGTGTGTGTGTGTGTGTGTGTGTGTGTGTGTGTGTGTGTGTGTGTGTGTGTGTGTGTGTGTGTGTGTGTGTGTGTGTGTGTGTGTGCGTTTCAATCTTGAAGATATGCGAGGACATCAGTTTCTGCTCTAACGAGCTCGGGGATGTCCTGGGGCCAGGCCACACATGCAACATGTGCGTAGCTAATTCAGAGGTTGTCTCAACACACGCGTTTAGATTGCAGCCCGTGTATGTATATATGCCGCCTCACACACCACATAGCATTTTTCACGCCAAGTCCTCCAGCACTGGAGGGTTTAGGGCGCCGCTCAAGGCCCGTTCGAGGCCGCAGACATTTCTCGGCTCTCCGTGCTGCTGGATAGTTCTCGCGATTGGAGTTGAAAGGAACGCTTCATCATCGTCGTTGGCTTGCTTGTCTAATCAGCTACGCTTCGCGGACTGCACCGACCAGCACAACAAGGGGGTGAGCGGCGCCTAACATCAACAATACGCGCTTCAGAACTTAACTCATCACAAGTGTGTTTCTGGGAGCGTGGAGCGTTTATCTTCGGACTTCGTGTACCACACCCAGACATCCATATCCTACGTGTTTCGATATCACGATATCTTTCTGGTGGCTTCTCAGATAGGTGGCATCTTCAGTCTCAAGAGCAGCGATGTATCGGGACCACGTTTTCGCGGATCGAGAGTTGTTACGACACATTGGCAGGTTTATCCGTCCGCGGGACGATCGATGGCTGTGCGAGTTTTGTCTGATTCACGCTCCGACGTCTCATACTCACCGCGGGTACAATCACATGACGCGTCTGTGCTATCGGGCCTTCGTGCAGCTCAGAGCGGAGCACGAGCTGTTCCAGGCCAGCCCCGAGTACCTGGCGGCCTTCCACCAGCGGCTTGCCGCGCGGCAGGTGCGGCAACCCTGATGCTCGGCTTCTACTCCTACATGTGGTCAGCGACTCTCGCTGCTATGTTTCACTTCGTGCCCTTCGAGACTGTCTCCACGATTGTGTACTTCTTCGGCATCGTGACGTTCAGTGCTACCTACATGTATTATCGTCTCTCTTCCTGGTTTCCTGCAGCGCTCAATTGGCTAGTTGGTTGGATTGCCTCGCTGTTAAAATTTCTTGGGTATCTTATTGTTTTCACTCGTGGCGTTAGAACGCAAGGCGTTAGAACGAAAACCCTGGGCAGGGGCTCCTCGACCCTGTCCCAGGTTCCGTCGCCACTTCGTGACCAGTCAACTTCACGGATTGGCGTTCGACCACCCGGCGTTAGAACGCAAACCCTGGGCAGCGGTTCCTCGAAGCTGTCCCAGGTTCCGTCGCCACACCGTCACCCGTCAACTTCACGGCCAGGCGTTAGAACGCGTGGCGTTAGAACGCAGACCCTGGGCAGCTGCACCTCGAGGCTGTCCCAGGTTCAGTCGCCACTTCGTTACTCGTCCACGTCTACTTCACGGCCAGGCGCCAGAGCGCAAGGCGTCAGAACGCAAACCCCGGGCAGCTGCTCCTCGAGGCTGTCCCAGGTTCCGTCGCCAGTCAGACGCCCCCAAGAAAATGTCGCAATGATTGGTACCGGTTTTCGTGTCTGTACGTCTTCACCTTGGCGGGCCGTTCTGGTGATAGTGGTTTTCTTCTTATGTATCACGAACGCTCAAGCATCGGGTACTTTGCAGTCGAGGTCAGGTCAAGTTATATCTCAACATATGGCTACACGGTCGCCTTTTTCACAACTTGGTGGTGTCCGACTGGTGTCAGCCATGGTTCGTGATATTCACATTATCTCAGGTTGGTCGTCAACGCTGGCAGTCTACTCCATTTTTCGGCCGCATAAGCCGCACTCATCATCTATGGCCTCTTTGCTGTCGGCAAGATTATGGCAAGTTCATTGTGCTTTTCCTTCGGAGACGTTCATTGATGCCGTTCACGTGTTGCAGCGGGAAGCTTTGGAGCGTGCAATGGTCTCTGGAGTTTCTGCCCATGTGAGTGCATTGGCGCTCGCTCTTACTTCGTGCTTAACTATATGTCGGCCACGCCGCCTTTTCACTGGAGGCCGAAAAGCACAGGATCAAGCCCGACGCCTTTGCCATTGCCTACCACCTGTGTTGCAGTCTGCGTTGGCTCGCCCAGGAGAAGCCGACCTATGCCAGGCTCTGGAGCTTTTCGGGTTCGTCCTCCCCCAGGCTCGGTGCATCCAGGACCCGTTCCAGCTCTCTGGCCAGGGGCCCCACAACCTCAGCTTCGTCTACCAAATGGGTTCCCGAGGGCTCTATATTGGTCAAGGGGCTCTGGTCCGTGGCTCGTCGGCCATCTCTGGAGGGGTCGGTCGGTTCCGCGAGCATCTCCGTGGGCTTAGGTGCGTCTCGCAAGGGGCCCCCACCAAGGAGCAAAGCAGGTGCCTCCATCTGGCCCCGGGCGGTCAGAAGTGGCCCCTCATGTTCTTCGCGGCCCTCGCACCTACATTTCGCGTGCACGCTTCGGAGAGCGCACACATAGCGTATACTCGCCCTGAGGCTAACAACTTGCCTAACCCTCATCTCGGCCGTCTTCGGGCCCGGTATCGCTCCCATCCTCGCGCGCGCCGTCGTCGCGCGCAACGTCGAGCACGCGACCCCGTCACACATGAGCACACGGTACTTCAACAAGCATGGCATGATCGACGTATCGACGCTCAGCGCACACGGCGTTTAGGCTTCTCGGCACATCTTGCAGCACGGCATAGATTGCAACACCTTCTACAGCATAGGTTGCACGATCTATATGATATACTACTCGCTCGGCATGATGACGGCCGGCACTTACACGGACCACTTAACATTTATGATCAAGAATGTTTGCTCCTACTCCCTAGATGGCTAGCCTTATCTACCAAAGATGTTGATTCGGATATAGTGTGTCGACGACGCAAGTTCGGAGCAGATTACCTCTGCACTTTGTGGGAGCTCAGCGCGCTCTTTCCTCATTGGGTGGATCGGGTCCGCGTTAGGTCTGCACTTGCTACGCGCTTGCAGTCGGTTGGCCTTCCCAAGCCAGGTGAAACGATTATTAGAGTTGATGACGCTTGGGAGGCCCAACATGTTCGGAGATGGCTGGCTCAGACCATCCAGCAGGCTCGTCCTTCCAGGCCGGCTTGGGCTAACTCGGCGGTTCGGTCCATCAGGCTGATGCCTCGGCCGTTGCTCACAATACGCAAGCGTTTCACGGACATCACGCGGGCTTTTCGCACGACCGAGTTCACAGAGCTCGATCGCCTCAGCATGTCTGACTTTGCTGCCGCCGCTCGTGGCGACGATTTGCAGCGAGTATCTCTCAACGGTCGCATACCCCTGCTCACGCAATCTACCCCATATCGCGACACTACTATTCTATCATGTAAACGCTGGCTTGGCTCTCACGGCTTGGATCGGCACGCTTGCCCGTCGCATCGCCCCCCTCGTCAACGCCCCTGCCCGATTCCTACCCCTGACGAACGACGATATGACGACGTTACGGCGACTCGACGACAGTTTGAAGATCGGGCCTCGGCTGGGCCCAGCGGGACGTGCTTTACGGTTGAGGATAAGGATCCAAACACTTTATGGCGGGTCAACAGCTTGTTCCAATTTGCTCGGTGGCTTTGCATGCTCAGTCATGCTCGTGACCGCTGGCGCGTGGTTAACACAACGGTTGCTGCTGTGCTATCTTGGCATCGCCTGCTCTATGACTACACCACCCCTAAGTCCATGCGAGCACGCGGGGAGGGGACACTTAACCAAGGACATCTTCCTTATGTTTACAGTACTATTAAATTGAAGCGCTGGGATGGGGGCGTTTCGGTACCAGCTGGAGGTCGTCACAAATGCACTAAACCTCAACACAGTTGCTTTCGTAATATACATATGCAGCTTCGTACGTTTACCATCCCGCATGCTGTATCGCTCCCTCAGCCGTGCCCCCACTTCCCTGGCGAACCAAGTGTATCCAGGCTGGGCCTTTGCGTCTCTCGACACGGCGGTTCCCAGCTTTGTGGCGCAGTTCACTCAGCTGGACTCTCATCCGCCTGGCGAGCCGTGCTGCTGCCGTGGGTGCGGCCGTTGCATGCTCAGCCCTGGTCTCGTGGTCGGGGACGCGGGCCGGGCCTATGAGGCCATCGCCCTCGACCACATCTACGATTGCCTCGACCGGCTGTTCGACCAACTGGAGTCGGAGAAAAAGCGGCGCTGTATCATTGTGATGCGTACTCAGCGTTCTCACGTCTTCTTCGGTGGTGGAGCTGATCAGCGTCTTTGGGACCGTACCGTCTGGTTCCTCAAAAGTATCCGTCGGGCTCTCGAGGGTTTCCTGGGTATGAGGCTATTCGTCATACGTGGCCTGGTGGTTCAGCAAGTTCAGGGAATTCCGATCGGGGGGCCCCTTAGTGGGGCTATATTGCATACGGTCCTGAGTGATTTGGAATTCCAGTCTGACAAGATGTTCCCCAGGCGTCGTCGGTCTGTGGCTACGGGCAGGTATGTGGATGACATCATACTAGCTTCTAAAGTGTGCTGCAGTATATGTCTTAAACGCATGGTCAATCATATATATATATATATGGCTGCACTGTGAAGTTCGATTTCACCGACAATACACATCCTAATGCACGCACGGTTGCTGTCCCGTACCTCGAGGCCACCCTGTTCCTTACCCTCACCTCGGCTCACACGTACATCATACACAAAAATGAAGCATACGCGTTCACCGGTAACATCACGTCCCTCGCTAAGCAGTCTACCATTCCTTTCCTAGGCTCGTTCACCCTTACTCAGCTTCAGCAACACCGAGCCGAACTGCGTGGACGTTTGCAAAGGTGGCGCAATTTAAAAGTGTGTGAGTTCAATTGGTTGGTTTTGGTATCTACTGATGTTCTGATGTATCTTCGGTTGGGCTATCATGAGAAGCATATTCGGAGGATTTGGCATTCTATAGCACCACCTTCAAAATTCATGGAGATCAGCCAGACAGCGATTCAACTCGTACCTCACACTTCCAGGAGTCTGCGTACCTCACCCGATCTGCTCGTAGCTGTTCTCTCTCAAAGTCTTCCAGGCCAGGGACCGAGTACACCTTCGAGCGCACCGCCGAGACCGACCCAGCCCCCATCCGCGGCGATGTTCAGCTCGTGGCGCGGCAAGGGTGGAGGCAAGGGCGGAAAGTCTGGTGGTGCTGGCGGCCCCTACGGTGGCCCCTACGCCCCGCGCTACAACGGCCCCCAGCAGCGCAACTGGGGTTACGATCGTGGCGGCGGAGGCGGTGGCCAGGGCTTCACGGGCATGCTCGGCCAGATGACCTCGGTGATGGACAACATCGCGGCCCTCGGGGAGCTCACGCGCGTGGGCAACGCGCTCTCGCAGGCCCAGCAGCCCCCGCCCTCAGGCAACGGCTCGCCGCCTCAGGCCCCCGCACCACCCGCGCCCGCCGCGGCCGCGCCCCCGGCTACGGCGACGGCCCCGGGCGCGACCGAGCCCGCTCGGGACTTGGTCAGGGCGCTGACGGACGTCCTGCAGACGAACGCCCCAGGGGACACCAGGCTCCAGCAGACGGTCGAGCGCTTGCATGGCCTCGTGGGCTCGGGAACCCCAACGACGGTCTCAGGCACTCGCGCGCCGCCTGGCACGAGCACCCTGGAGTCCAACCCTGTCATCCAGCAGATGCAGGCCAGCATCACCAGCATGCAAGCGACGGTCGACCAGCATGGTCAGCAGATTTCTTCTCTCAACTCCACCCTTTCTTCGGCAGCCGAGGACTCACGGGCTACCCGTGAGATGATGGAGCGCATGTATGCCGCAGGAGCGTCGGGAGGCCCTCCTCACCCCGCCGAGGCCCTTGAGGCAGGCGGCGTCCCCGCTCGGCCCAGGCCCTCCAGCCGCGCCAGCAGGCGCGGCAGGACCTGGTGCTGAGGCTGCTGCCTTCGGCGGCGACGACAACCCGATCTTCGGCACCACGGTCAACGCGGCCACCCACAGCGCCGCGCTCGAGCAGCTCGGGGTCGGCGCCACCCGCGCCAACATGGTCCAGCTTGCCCAGGAGATCGCGACCGCGGACGGAGCGACCCTCCCTCCCGTTCGCGGAATGGTGGGCTCAGGTCTCGCGTTGCAAGTCCGTGGGGCAGTGGGTCACCAAGCTTCAGGCACTCGGCATGCCGCAGACGGAGATCGCCAGCGCCAGCAGCTTCAACAAGGCTGCGGGATGGCTCGTGGGCCGACACCGACCAGCAGAGCATCGTTCTCCAATGAGCGTCGACTCCGTTATCCATGGAGATTTCTACTTCCTACACTTCCATGCTGACGACTTGGAGCGATGTGGTCTGGCCGATGGTCCGCCTCTTCTTCATGCTTGTGCCTCTTGTGATTTTCGGCTGGACGGCTTATCAGGCATGT